>VXBZ01000406.1:0-95767 GCA_013399135.1 Heliornis fulica | reverse complement strand
TTTTTTTTTTTTTTTTGTGGTAACACTATTAATGAAATTATTGTCACATTAGTCCTGAGACTGATCCTTGAGGAACTCCTAAAATACTCTCTACAGCCCAACAGTTCCCCTTTGTGTAAGGCATTGTCACCTCTCTGTTAGTCAGTTCCTCCTCAGCAATTTTGGCTACTGCCTTCAATTTTGGATCTGCATTGTCACCGTGTCACAGACATCGTCACGTGTTACAGCCACAATGTGGTGAGGGCAGGTGATTTTGGAGGCACACCCATATGTGTTTGGTACTTTCTGTCCCTGGTAGAAATCTCTGAACACATGTTGCAGACCTAGATGCCTCATTCCCTAAATCTCAGGTCTTGTTTCTCGTCACAACAATGAAATTCTGGCAATGTGTCAAAGATCTTCATCCCAGCCAGAGTATTAGTGGGGTTTATACTGAGTAGCACTATCCTCAGTTGGTATGTCACTGTGGACACTGGTCGCTACGGGTGTGTTCCCCATTGAAGCAACATCCATTTAATTTATCTTTTCAGACTTTCCCACCAACTGGTTTCCTGCCCACGTCTTTGGGTTTCTGAAGAATTTTTTTTCTTTGCTTTCATCCTCCAAGAGTGATCCTTTTACAAAAGATTGCCAATCAAGCTGAGATTAAGATATTCATACAAAGTCAGTAAAGAGCTGGTCTATTCAAAACTCAGGTCTTCCCCAAAGATGAAAGAATTGCACTAAATCCACTAGAAACATCGGTGTGCATTGACCACTTCTGGTACTTCACATATAACTTTTTCTATACTGAACCCATTAAGTGGCTCAACTTGATGCCAAAATGTTTCCTGATTGAAACAATTCTCAATACTAGAATTTGCACCAAGACTGATTCTAGGAATATAAACTCCTCTGACCTAGTTCTTAACCAAAGTAAAATGATATAGCTCTTGATTTAAGTGAAGCTTTGTTAATTCATACGAGCTGAAATTTTAGCTTATAATTTGGTTTTCTTTCCTTTTTCCCCACCCCCCACCTTAACATTTCTGGTAAGTCCTCTCCCTGAAATCTTACATGGATCTGGTAGGCCACAGGATTTTATAGTGGTTCACTGGGATATGTATGGCTGGAGAAAGGTTAGTTCAATATTTGTCACAGGAATGTTGTATGTATATAGAGTAACTGATTGGCATCAAGAGCATTATCTCCTCTCATATCACAAGAAGAGTGGCACCAGGCTCAATTGTCAGTAAAAACAGTATACAAAGAAGATGTAGCCACTCTGACTGCCTGGAAACCTGCTCAGGGATGTGAGAATAAGGAAGAGCAGAAAATGGTCCTGTGGTGGAAATGGAAAACTAGATATAGCAGTTTTTGGGATAAAAATTTTACACACCAGAAGAGTCAATGAATTAAGCACTGATCAACTTCATCCTAGTGAGCTTCTGACTGCGGCACATCCGTTCTCAACATAGGGGCCATGAAGCCAAAACATGAAATTTACCCCAACAAAGGTCAGGACTAGATACAGGTCAAGACAACAAAATAAATTAAGTTCTATGAGAAAAACGCCAGATGAAATTGGGGTGGAGGGACAAAGGAAGAACATGTGGGTGTGTGAATTTCTAAACCTACCATATACTTCCTCCTATGATTATTTTCCCTACTGGTGGCAACTTTTTTGTAAGTTAAACTTTGGTGGTGGTAACTGTATTAAAGCTTCAACCCTCAAATTAAAAATGTTGTGTTTTGATTTCTCCACTTACATTTCTATTTCTTTTTCATTGTATTTTGATACTTGGAAGACCTCTCAGTTTGCCTTCCTTAGGCTTGCTTTCCCTTGTTTCCACTTAAAGCTA
Organism: Heliornis fulica; assembly: GCA_013399135.1. Lineage (NCBI taxonomy): Eukaryota > Metazoa > Chordata > Aves > Gruiformes > Heliornithidae > Heliornis > Heliornis fulica. The sequence continues at coordinate 93,926 of VXBZ01000406.1, read as the reverse complement.
ATTTGATTTCATTAATGAAAACATGCTTTTTTTCCACTTGAAATATTTCTTCTGATTTAAATGGTAGGTATAGTTTTAACAAAAACTTTCACAACTCACAGAACATTTTGTTTTGAGGTAGCAAGCGGTCTGACTCCCTGTTTCCTTTAAGCCAGTGTTAAAAAAGGAATCAAATCTTGTGTGTTTTTCAATTGAAATTATTGAGCTAATTGATGCCTGATGAGAAAAATCAGCCAAGTTGAGGGAGTCATCAATGGATTAATTAAAATGAGCATGATGCACAGTCTTAGTCTCCCTTGTACAAATGAATCATTTCATTGTGAAACAGGGACCATGTTTTCAATTTTCAACACATCACAAAATGGAATCAGAACGTCTTGGTGCTACAGTAACATTAGTGATGGGAATGGAGGCTTCTGCTTTCTATAGCTGTATTTATGACAAAATATTCAGTCCAGGACACTTGTTATGCTGGAACAGTACTGGCAAACAGAAAGCACTTCAAGAAAGTGTGAGGCAAAATTAAGAGAAAAACACCCTGAGTGCAGGGAACTGGCATGGTCATATAAATCATGTGAGGTTTCTGTAACTGGAAGCACCTGAGAAATTGCCTTTTAGTCCTCCAGCTAATGTTTGCAGGCAGCTTTGTGCATGGAAAGAAGCCTTTGGTACTTGTCCAGAACAGAAATCCATGTACCCATCATATTCATGTGAATTCATATCCATATCTTGAGCATTGCCTCAAGACTTCTCTGTAGTCTTCTACACAGCAAAGTTTTGAAATATTGGTTGTAACATGATAAAGTGAAGCTTGTGTGTAAGTATATATACCATGCAAAGAATAACAGAGTAAATACCAAGGAATGTTTCCTGAGAGGAAGACCTATTATTAGACTAATACAAACTCCCAAAAGAAGTGGTATAGCCCCCACAGCATGAGACTTTTAAAATGAGATGAGACAAAACACACAGAAACACACTGTGGAAAGTGTGTCCTCTCTGATGGACTGGATGACCTTGCCGCTTTTTTGTTCTGTTTGCCTTAATCTTTGAACAATAGTGCAGTGAACCAGTCACTGCTTTTCAATCACACTTCTGATGATACAAAAAAATCCGAGAGTGTCTGCTTGCTTTATGGTTTTTATCCCTAGTCTGCTAAGCAGGGTTTATGCCAAACAATAGGCACTTCTCTACCATTGCAGTGCCAGGTATTGATGAACCTCCTGTTGAAATTCAGGGCTTGTTCCCCCTCTTGATTGTATTAATGATCCATAATTTTCTTACCGATGAAGGGAATAGGCACCCAACCTATCTGTGTTATTCAGAGAACCACAAAGGGGATGGTCTCTTTATTGCTTTACGATCTGGGGGTTCTTCTAACCTTGTCAGGAAACATTATCTGATATCTGAAATGGATGATGTAACCCAAGCAAAATGGCATGGCACACATAACTACTGAATATTGCATACACTAAATATTTGGAGGAAGTTTTGCCTCTTATAAACTGAACTGCATAAAATTCAAGCATAAAATCCAAGCATTTTAAGCAAACTAGTAATTTGATTTCCCTCTGCAGTCAGCAGAAAGAGTCGTCTTCAGAGGGTCACTGATCCTGCCCATACTGAGGGTTGCCTTCTCTCTCTGGTGAGTACAGAGCCGAGAAAACTGCCTTAGATTGGATGTTTGCCACTTAGATGGCTAATCTCAGATAAAATTAATTCTGCCCATAGCGATTAGTTTCTCTGCTGTGAGTGACCTTCTCCACTTGAATTCCACAGATAGCAATGAGTAAACTTGCATCAGGGTGAAAATATTTCACAAATGATTTTTTGTTTTCTTGTACTTATTTGAGTTAATGCTAAAATTATTATTCCATGTTTACTGTCCTACTTTGATCACACTCATACCTGTTCATGAATAGGGCACATGGATATTAGTTTATTCATAAAGAAATGCCACAGCCCCATTCAAAATTATATATTAAAAGGATATGTGTGTATATGCAAGTAGCAAGCCTGTTATTTATGTGATGGTATGAGGCAGAGTCTGAAGAAAAAGCTGCTGCAGCACATTTCTGTGTAATATAAAGAAAGCAATATAAAGAAATATAAAGCTCTACTGGAGTTCCAGCAGTCTGACCTCCAGTCACCCTTCAGCAGATAAGAAGAGCCAATTGGCAATGGTTCCAGCGGGAGCATCATCTGTTCGTGGTGCAATCCTGCCGTATCAGTTCCATGACATTTGCAGATCTCCAAAGGCTGCAGGTCTGATCTATGCTATGATCAGTCTGTACAGTGTTTATGAGTGAGGCATAGGAAGCTGAGTGCTTTGGAGAATATGGTCTATAATATTCTTCCACGGAAAAATTCAGCAGAACAGGATTATCAGTCTCTGCATCTCACCTGTGCCAAATCACCTGAAATAAGAGGCAATGGCAATCATTAAGCATCCAGTCTATGCTCCACACTCGATGCAGGAGTTGTTGAAACTCTTTACACCTGGTATACCCTGCAGGTATTTGTTGTCACCCTGAATAATCCTCAGCAATGATTCCTGGGTGATGAAATCCTATGTTTTGAGAAGGAACTTTGATATGGACTTTCACAAATTATGTTGCTCAAAGGTCCAGCCTGGACAAGGGGAAAAGTGTGCTTGTGAACTATACAGCTGAGCTGTCGATGAGGGTATTAGGATCCTCTTTGTAAAGCTTAGCAACAGATGACTCTGGATGGGTGAATGGCAGCTGTTGGCAATTCTTCTGCACTGGACAGCAGTGATTTCTGCAGCTGCTGCAATTCTATCTTGCCTCATTTTCAGTTTCTCTATGGATGTGTGGCCGTTGGTTTCATGTAGTACATGTGGGAGCGGAAGTTATTCAGCAATACAGTCAATTCACCATTATCCATGGATGGATTTTCCTCATAAACCATGCAGTAGGTGATGAGAGATCCAGACCTGAACCACCCAAGTCATCGTTTATTACTGCAGACACCGTTCCAAGTGCATGTGTCTGTGTTGCTCTCAGAGCCAGTGCTGGTCCCAAAATAGTGTAGCTCTACTTATGTAGTATTGAATATAAGTTTATAAGCCCTATTTCTTCAATTAGCTCTGAAGATCCTTCTTCAGCAAGGGTTCATAATTGGCAGAGATACAAGGAAACCATCGTGTGTCAATGACAGGCTTTATGCTCCCCCACTTTGCTGAACATGGGGGTGATCCTGCAAGGCCATTGTGAGTGGCTGTGTCCATCATCCCTAGTGCTTGCTTCTCAGAGAGGAGCTGGTTTTGGTCCTGTGCTTCATGTTGCACCTCCACTCAAGGTGTTCTTTTGTACCATATTGCACTGGTGACCTCCAAAATATGTAAAGATCGTGGGACTCAAACCAATCCTGAAAGCACTGTTATCCTGGGGTTTCTTTCACCCAGGACACCCCTGTCCTATCATTACCCTATCAATTTATCATAACCCTCCTAAATGCTACATTAATGTATGTGCTGTAGGACAGGAAGGGATGCATAGCAAATGCACTTTCATTTAAGTCATACATCCCATACACGGTCAAATCTCTGAAGGGTCCTTACCATCGATTGATCTCTTAGCCTTAAGATATATTCTGCAGTTAAGGAGTGCAGGCCTGAAAAGGGTCTCTTGTGTTCAGGCAATCACATTATATAATCCCTTTTATGAACTGATTAAACTCTATCTTAAAAGTAGTTAATATGTTTTATGCCCAAATATCCTTACTTGAATCTTTTTTTGGTAAGCCACTGCCCTGATGTTTAGAGGTGCTGCAGTCTTTCATCAAAATGACTTTACACCCGTTTATTCTTGGAAATAAAAGTATATTTTGCACTGGATATTGTGCCAGCCAAGGAGTCCACAGGGACCTTGCATGAACATCCTGTGATGTTGACATTGCAGGGATACAACTATTTTTTTTTTTGTTGAGCAAGCAGAAGGCCTAAAGCTGAGCTCAGCTCTTTGAAAAAGAAAAAAACAAAAAAAAAAAAGCCAAAAAACCCACCCCAAAACCAAACACCCAAAAACCCAAACACTCCAGCCCTCTTTTATTTTTAATTTTTTTCTTTGATTAAATGAAGGCACTGTGACTACAACTACTCAAGAGAGTAGAAATGCTGAGTAAGGTGTTGTAATTTTCACATAGTCATTTTTCAGAACAGAAATGGCTTGTAAGGGACTTTCCAAGATCAAAAAGCTTGTGGCAAAGTTGGAAACACAACCCAGACTTTCTGGGTGTTTTTATGTTTCTGGCTTTTCCATTCCTCTTCAGTTTACAAATACTTATCACTTAATTATCTCAGCAACTTGCAAATTATAATAAAAATTATGAAAATTAAGTAAGTCACAGAATCCCAGAATCCCAGAATGTTAGGAGTTGGAAGGGACCTTGAAAAATCATCTAGTCCACGCCCCGCCACCCCCGCTTGAGCAAAATCACCTAGATTAGGTCGCATAAGAATGCAGAGAAGGAGACTCCACAATCTCTCTGTTTCAGTGCTCTGTAACCCATCTTCCTCCATCTTCCTGACACTCACCTTCTACATATTTATAAACATTAATGAGGTCACCCTTCAGTCTCCTCTTCTCCAAGCTAAGGAGACCCAGCTCCCTCAGCCTTTCCTCATAAGGAAGATGTTCCACTCCATCATCTTGGTGGCCCTGCACTGGACTCTCTCAAGGAGTTCTATGTCCTTCTGGAACTGAGGGTCCCAGAATTGGACACAATATTCCATGTATGGTCTCACCAGGACAGAGTGGAGGGGGTGAAGGACCTCTCTTGACATACTAACCACCCCCCTTCTAATACACCCGTGGATGCCATTGGCCTTCTTGGCCAGAAGAACACATTGCTGGCTCATGTTCATCCTGCTGTCCACCAGGACCCCCAGATCCCTCTCACCTACACTGCTCTCCAACAGACCAGTCCCCAGCCTATACTGGTACTTGGGGTTGTACCTCCCCAGATGCAATACCCTACACTTGTCCTTATTAAATCGCATTCAATTTCTCCCTGCCCAGCTTTCCAGTCTGTCTAAATCCTGTTGAATGACAGCACAACCTTCTGGTGTGTCAGCCACCCCTCCCAGCTTTGTGTCATCAGCAAACTTGCTGACTGTGCACTCTATTCCTTCGTCCAGGTCATCAATGAATACATTGAACAGTACTGGTCCCAGCACTGACCCCTGAGGGACTCCACTAGTTACAGGCCTCCAGCCAGACTCTGTCTCATTAACCACAACTCTCTGGCTCCTTCCCTTCAATCAGCTCTCAATCTTTCTCACTTCCTCAGTGGAAGTTCCTTCCAGAAGGATGCTGTGGGAGACAGTCATGTAGGAAATTTTTTCTGGGGAACCTTTGTTTAAACCAGAGTGAGAGTCTGGCTGTTACAGTCAGTAGTGTCCTTCACTGATGGCAATGTCCTTCACTGACGGCAGTGGGTACCAGGGCAAGGCTTCAGTGTTTCAGATTTCAGTATCTATGTGCTTCATAAATTTCACTGAAGTTGTGTCCACCAGCTCACACAGGGAGGTCACCGGCTCTTCTTGTTTTATGGTACTATGGAGTAAATGCCGGGATGTGTTGTACTGCAAGACTCTGTTCAGTCATGGGGGAACCAAGCAGGATGCAAAATCTCTAATAAAGCAATTGATCCTGGCCTGGAAGGGCGAGGTTTGACTAGATGATTTTTCAAGATCCCTTTGAACTCCTAACATTCCGTGATTTGGTGTAATGATGATGGTGACACCTACTAAATTTCCCTGTAGTTGAAGCGCCCATGATTGGAAGGCCATGATAAAATCTGGGAGAGGATGTAGTCTCCCTCTCAGTCCTCTTTTAGCCTCACTGGAATTATGCCTCCTTGATTTGCACCATATATGAAATATTTTACTTCTGATGCAAAAGCATCAATGTTGTCCATGTGGTGAATGAGGAAGGATGGAAGCGAAGGAGTGGAAAGTGATCTAGAGGAAACTGCAGTGGTGGTGTGCCCACAAGAACAGCAAATGTGCCTGTCTAGTTTGCTTTGGAGTTCTGCTTCTGTCATGATTCTCACAGAACCATGTGATTCTGTTCATAGGACACAGGGACAAGGTTCTGTTCAGTGAAATCTGCAGGCTGCTCAGTTCTTTAGAATAAACAATCCACTGATGTTTAGAAGTTTTCATATCATTCAGTAAAAACATCCATGTAGGAGAAAATCTAGACACGAGCAGCAGGAAACAAAACTGGTTTCAAAACATTGCTTCTGAAATTGCAAAGGACATCAAGTAAACAAGACAGGTAAATGCCCCACGTTTGTCAGTAGCTTTAAAACAAGTACATGCTAGATGTTGACATTTTAAGGCTAAAAGTGAAAATTTTTTATAGAAGCAGGGTTTGGACATGAATGATTGAAGAGCATGTCTCCCACGCCTCTGTAGATGGACGCTCCTGATTTCTACTGCCTTTAATTAATTTCACCTCATAAATTCCCAGCATAGAGCTTCTTTTCTTTTTCTTTTTTTTTCTTCTTTTCTTTTTCTTTTTTTTTTTCCATTGGCCACACAGTTACCAATCACAGTGACAAATCCTATCTTGCTAAGTGATAGGCAATATATTTTTCTCCCTTGGAATTCTCACTTTTCTCCCTTCCCTAAGCAGTTCTATTTACTAGAAATTCATTCATGAACACACACTGGATCCTGAAGTATTATAAGCAGGTTTAGCTTCAGTGATTTCAAGAAAGGCACACCCATGGACTCCCCCTCACAACCTGGCCTTTATACGTGCCAAATGAGCCATTCTTTTAAGACAGAAAGGGGCATTGTCCTGTCATTGAAATATCTCCTGTTTGGTACTCAGTGAAGATAAATTTGAGTCTTTCCTTAAATTACTTTTTACTCTGAACTGATGTGACATTTATCTTTGCTAGAGTGTTGACTATATGAAAAGCTGAAGCTTGTTTAAAGAATGCTGCTAAACTAGAAAGATTGTAATCCATCTAATTACTGAGCTAGGATGTGCCAGTGTTGCAAACTTCAATTATCACCATTAAAACATCAATTGAAAGCTTCAGCCGATTCCCAGAGAGTCAGACACTTCCAGATATTTCATGCATTATACAGATGTTTTGCTGCTCCTGCAGTCACTAATGGTTCAGTGTTTTGAACATTTGGGACTCCTGTAACATGAGAAGTAAGCTCCAGATGTAGAGGGATTTCGAGTGAATTCTGACTCTTTAAACCACTTCTTGTCAATTGTTCCCCCAGTAGGAACTGATGACCTCACGCTGGATGCCTTTTATTTTTCCCAAGTGTTAAAAGATAAATTTGCCCATAGGGTTACTTGCAATTCTTGGGAATACACATTTCCATAGATATCAAAGGCCTAGTGCTGCAGTGAGGTCCCTGGGATGGAATTCTGCAGGCACACAGCTCTCTTTGTAGCCTTGGCTGCTAATTCTTTATATGTCAGTATTGCTGTCTACACATTTGAAGAATAGCTCCAAAATGTGCAAAAAACGGCCCCAAGTTTTGAGAAAGGCTCTGGAAATTTTGTAGGCAACACCTTCTGTGATAAGTTCACCCTTGTTTCACTTTGACACAACTGTTAATAACTCAGTTTGATTGATTCCCTTCTGGCAATTAGCTCTCAAGTCAGAGTTGGGTCAAAAATCAAAAGGAAAAAACCTTCTGGAATCTAACCTTTAAAGCAGACCAGGACTTTAATAGCTAAGTGCTGAAGGAAGTTTCAGAATTAAAAGTCAATTTGAATCAAAGAGTCAAACCATTTTATTTTGGAGACATAGAGACCAAACCACTGGGTTTCAAAAAAGGTCCCGTTTTCAGATGCAAAACATCTGAGAGAGGTCAGGGAAGTCATTGCTTCTCTGTGACTTAATTTTATTTGCCAAGGGCAAAATTTGCACCTGTGTAGAACAGCATTTCTAAATCAGCATTTGTGGGCCACTCCCAGTGACTTTGGTCAGTGCTGACTTGTACCCAGCTCTCCGGAGAATGTCTCACAGGAAGATTACATTGCCTGGGAAACGAATGTAGCTGCAGGCTGAAGCCCTCAGTCATGTTTTTCTCTTAATATTTTTGCCTTTAAGGAAAAAATTTACCTCCTCTGACAGACAATTAGCAGCTGTTTTCTCTATCTATGCAGTTAATCCCCCTCTTGATCTAATCTTTAACTGCATGTGATTTTACTAAGTAGACCCAAGTGTGAATTTGATGCTTAGTCTCAAATTATTATTGCTTTCTAAACAAAAGAAAAGGAGATTATTCTTTTTTTCCAGGAGGATTCCCTAAATGAATAGCCCTATTTCTGGGTACATACCAAAAGGAAAATGCAACTTTATATTTACTAAGGACTGGGAGGTGGGAGGTTTTGGCCACANCCCAGGTATTGCTGAATCAGATTTGGAAAACAAAAAGAAAAGACAATCTGCTTTGAGGAGAGATTTCAGGTGCAGAGGCTTCATGTCATGGACAGCTTTTCTTCTTGGATGGTGGCCTAAAACAAAAAGAAGTGCTAAAACACACAAGGCTGCCTTGAAGGAATTGCCTGTCAGGCAGTTACACAAAGTGAAACCATGTTTGCACTAAACCAATTAGGAGAAACTGCAATAGTGGGTACTGAGGTATTCTTCAATAGTGGAAAAAGGCATTTTTAACTGAAGAAGGACACAGGCAGAGATAGAAATACTTTTTGTAAGTTATTCTACACCAAAAAGGAAGCCCAAACTCTATCTCTGGAATTTTGATTAAACCAATCATTTGAATTTCCCTGAAACTATCTTGTCATGTCAATGAAAGTATGAAACCCAATGGCTTCAGAAATGTTGTGTGTAGTTAGCTACACTCCATGGATGTTGACATGATGCACAATGCATGACCAAATGTTTTCATTCAAACTCTTAATCTATGTTAGGAGAAAATATAAAAATGGCCAATGGTAGAGGAGAAATGTGCCTAACAGCTCTATGAAAGGTCTATTAATGTCCAAATACAAATGACAGCCACTTCTGGCAAAAGCTTAAAACATGTAAGAACTAAGGTTACAGCATGTAAGAAAAAATGGAAAGCATTCCCTAAGAAATACATCACAGGGAGCATCCTTGTTTTAAAGGCAGGTGTTAGAAGAATGAGCCCAAGAAGAATTGACTATCAATAGTGATTGGGGAAAGGTAATGCCTTTTAAACAGACAAATGTAAGATCCAGCTATCCCAGGATAGCTGTCTAACACCGATTTGCTGTGAAACTTTAAGATGAGCTATAAAAAAAAAGAGTCAAGCCTCCAGTTTCACTTCCCCACCCTCCCCATTTCCTTCCTGTAACTTCTGGTAAAGGAGACGCATACTTATTTCTTGTAGTTTCTGATGGATTTTCAATCAATAGATTTGTCTAATTAATTTTAAAATTCATTTAAACTCCCGGCATCTACAAGGTCCTAGAGAAACGGTTCCACTTGTTTAGGTATGCACCGGGTAAAAAGGTACTTCCCTCTGGTTTACATCCTCTACCTGGTAATTCATCGCTTGCCTTCTAGTTCTGGTTTTAGGGGAAAAGGATGAATAATCACCCTTAATCACCTGCTGTTTGCCAGTCAATGTTTCATACACTGGCCTAATCATATAGAGAACAAAAAATATTCAGTCATCCTTGAGAACTATATATGGGAAGAAATTCACTGGTTGTTTTAATTCATCTTTTGCCAATGTATGAAAATAAGAGATCCCTTATCAGGCTTTGAAACTGTAACCGCAGGGTTTTGTATGCTCAGCAGCTTGTGGCAGTAACGAAGACAGATATTTTATGAAGTTTTCTGGAAATTCTCCTTACTGCTGAAATGCATGCAGAAACACCGTAGCTGCTATAGCATTCAAAACTTGAGATAATGCTGAACAGCAAGGTAGGGAATTACAGGTCCTTCCATCAGTTGTGGTGATGAACTCCATACTTTGTATGGCCATGGTACTATTTCATGTGCCGCAAAGATCAGGCCTAAAATTCTGCTGCATGTACTTCATCTCACCCAAGAACACCAAAACCCCATGGATGTCTCTAAGGAGATGGAGTTCAGTATGTTTGTTTCACGAAAGTCCGTGTTCCTCTGCTCTACTGTTTTGGCATCTTTGAGTTAGCTTGAGCGAGGTTACTTTATGCACCATTAGTGATGTAGGTAGTTTAGCAAGGATCTTTGTGCAGACTGGTTACATGGGTATTTACTCTGCTCAGCCCAGTCTGAATCCTGAAATTAATTCCATGCTTTGTATCTGTGAGACAAGTAACAACTGCAGTTTAGATATACCTTCTGAGTAATCCAGGAACCATGTTTTTACGTATGGAAGAGAAAGTGCAAGTGTTGGCAAGAGAAATAAAGGCCTGTGGATGAAGCTTGTCTTCTTGTGGGTGTGCCTGGTAAATGGTTAACAGTCAAGTCCCTGGATAGGCATCAGCTCAAAGGGCCTCTGGGTACTGCAGAAAATGGTGCAAGCTCTATGCATCTTGCAACTTTTTAATCTGAAGGACAGGGTGATGTTCCAAAGTAATGACCTGTGTAGGGACTGGAAGCAAAGCAAATATTGGCCTGATTGATCTGAAACCAGAGGTGATCCATGGGACAGCGGAGGATGTTGAGAGAAGTGATCAGTTTGTGTTATCAGATGACCCCATATCTCTAGTTGGCTGCAGACATTCAGACCCAGTCAGACTTTGTTTACCAGAAAGATTCAGTCTCCTCTCCAAAAGTTGTTTCTGTCTTCTATTAACAAAAAGGAAATGTTACAAATACAAACTTTGAACATTGGAACAATCAGTTCTGACAATCAGAAAGTACTCTTGGAGTGAAATGTTTATTGGTGTTAATCTTTCCCTTTATAGATGCTCTATCCTAATCATCCTTGGAGAGGTGCAATTTAAACTGGTCTTAGATGCCCATCTCTATGCTCTATTTTGAGGAATCCCATAAAGACCTAGATGGGTGAAACTCCGTATCCTGTATAGATTTATTAAAGGAATCACTGTTACACTGCTGCTAGAAGTAACCTGAGGATCACAGGAACCTCCTATTCACCTTCTTCAGAATGACATATCCACTATGAAGAACAACGGGAATTCATAGCTGAGGTCCTGCTGCTGCCTCTCATCTCAAGTTTGTGAGTATCTGACTCTGCTGGAGAAGAAAGGAAAATGAATGTTTGTAAATCTCTCGCAATGGGCAAAATTATTATTTTCAGTAGCATTGACTTGTAACAGGTGCAAAAGATACTGATAACTTATGTGTTTCCAAAACTCCTGAATAGTCTTCCCTAATGCTGCATCCTTCCTAAGTTTATCAGGATACTATTTTCCACGATTGTGGAATTAACTACCTGCACTGACCCCATTCTGACCCTGCACTGACACCCACTGCTCAAGCATTTATAAGAATTGATAAGATCCCCCTTAAGTCTTCTGTAGGCTAAAAAGTCCCAAGTTCCTCAGTCTCTCTTGGCAAGAGAGGTGTTCTAGCCCCCTAATCATCATTGTAATCCTTTTTTTTACCCTCTCAAATATCTCCCTATTCTTAGAATCATAGAATAACCTGAGCTGGAAGGAACTGATAAGGATCATCAAGTCCAACTCCCGGCTCCACACAGTGCCAACCACATCAGAGCATGGTACTGAGTGCATCGTCCAGAAGCTTCTTGACCTCAGTCAAGCTGGGTGCTGTGACCACTTTCCTGGGGAGCCTGTTCCAGTGCCCAACCACCTTCTCAGTAAAGAACCTCTTCACAATATCTAACCTAAGCCTCCCCTGTCACAGTTTCTTGAACTAGGGAGACCAGAACTACACGAAATATTCCAGATGAGGCCTCACCAGCACAGAGTAACTTCACACTACTTACTAACAATGAAAGTTTAAAACCAAAACCAACAAAAATAAAACCACCCTTACTGCAAATCATTAAGAAAACCAGCTCAATGGGTAGAAAAAAAAAAGATATGTTTTTGGAAACAGTGTAACTGCAAACTAAAAATCGGTTCATTCTTAAAACCACAGAACAGAACACACAAGTAAAAACCAGTATCTCAGAGAGTAAAGGAAGCTCAGACTGGAAGCTTATTTAAATAAAATCTCTCAGATTGTTTAAGGCTGAAAATCACACCTGTGCTGAGAGCTTGGCACAGAGAAGGGCCAGGTCTTCTCTGGAATAACAGGCACTGCAGTTCCCCGGTTTTAGGTCCTGGAACACAATTTAAAACTGCTCATCAATTTTTCACTCAGATTGTGTTTGGTACCCTTTGAACATGTCCTGTGATCAGAGCCCCAGGCTGGGGACAACCCTGACCCTTCACGAGGAGCCTATGCCAGGGCTGGATGTATGCAGAAAAGAAACATGTGTGTGCCCAGAGACCTTTCAAAGAAACCTAATGAAAGGAGGGAGCAGGGCTGCTGCTGCTGTCCATTCCTGGGATTTTGGCACTGCTGTTCAGCTTCATCACCGTGTTAGATTCCTAAATCCTGAACTGCGTCTAGGCGGTCAATGATGATTCAAGGTCAGTGCTGAAACTATTAAAAAATTGTATGAGGTCTAAACTTCTGTCCTTGGCTGTCCTTCAGAGAGGTTGTTCGTGGCATACTTTGGTGACTAACTTGTAAATCATCCTTGTCCTGGCTCTCTGTCCAGAGCTGAGCAACTCTCTGCTTACGGTAATAAACACTGACCACAGAGGACTGAAATCTGCTGGCTCATACACCCGTGTAAGTCAGGAGAAACCTCATTAGCTTCATCTGGGGCTGCTCCTTATTTGCATTGGTTTAACTGAATAACAGACTTTGTCTGGAAATGGACATGAGCTGCAAACCAGCCCCAGCACAACCCAGTCTGAGATGAAGGCTTAGGAAGGCCTTTTTCATGCTGAAGCACAATACCAAAGTCCCTCCTGCTTCAGTCATGGAGTCACAGTGTCATGGAGTCCCATTGTCTTTCATCCCTCCGTGCTATTGTTACTGATTTTAAGCAGGAGAGAGAATTGGGCCTGGGATTATATTTCCTCAAGTTCTTTGTTCCAAATCACCCTTTGCTGCATGAGCATACTGCAAGCTGATGCCACATGGAGGCGAAGCTAGAAGCAAGTTGCAGCATGTCCTTTTGCTGGTACCAAGTCTTGCTCATTTCAGGCAATTCATTTGAGTTGTCTGTCTTCAGCCATCAGCTACGAATGTGTCAGCTAGTCAGGAAGACTGTGTCCTGAAGATAATGCTCATCTGTCCCTTGCTGCAGGAGTAATGTTCCTGAGAAACATTTCGCTCAGCTCATCCAGCCCTGATCTGCTGGTGATGAATTCAGTCCTTTGCCAATACTGTACAAAACTGCATTTCTTACAACCACTGCCATTTACATAATGCAGTATCCATATGGTGATTGTTTTATTTATGTTTCCCTTACTTCAAGGCAGAGGAAGCCAGCAGCTGGAGCTGCGAGATAGAGGCACCCACCAGTTTCTGGGCTGTGTTGTTCATAGGGGTGATAAGCTTTTATCACCTACTGGGAGTTAGGATCTTGTCTGAGTGATAGCATCCATCCCTTGAAAACAGAACAGAGCTCTCACTGTTTGCCTGTCTGAAAGGAAAGAGTTTATTACCCCAGACTTTACAGTCACTGTGAGCTAAAACATGACATAGCTTGATTGTCTTAATTTCTTAACTCATTCTGTTGCAAGTCACAATCTGAACATTTGCTTCCTTTGCATCAAAAGAGTTTAACTGTGTTTGCATTGCCCCCTTGTCTGTATTTGCCACTGGAAGTCTTAAAAAATAATCTCCCCCTTCCTATCTGACTTTGATTCTGCTAATCCCTACCCACCTTTTGAATCAATTAAAGGGCAGTTTATGGTTTCCAGAGAGAAAAAGTGTAAATGAGAAGCAATTCCTTTGGCTGTGATGTGTGTGACTGGAGGACGTTTCAAACACAAAACAGGAAGGAGGGTGACTTCAATAGATTGTTTCTTTTGCACTTTAGATTTTGTACCAAATGAGACAAAGAGTAACTGCTGATGTTTTGTTTTTATAATTAAAATAACATCATAAGATGCTGTGGCTGGATATCATCTGTCTGGAAACTTCTATAGTGAAAAGGAAAACAGGAAAGTTTCAGAAGGTTTGCTTTTAATTAATCTGCAGAATTATCTTCTGGTGTTATTTCTGAATGTGGATTCCCAGGAATGCCAGCCTGATCAACAGAAAGGGACAATTGTCCCATTTCTTATGATAGCCAAATGATTTTTTAAGACAGTGTAAAGCTGTAGGGTTTGGTTTTACCATTCTGTTACTCTGATTTTACACTGCTGTGACTCCATCCATTGAATAAAATCACTTTATAGGAGCTCCAAAGCTAGAAAATCTGTATAAAGCACAATGCTGTAAATTCATAACAGAGGTGCTTGCTAGTTGTTTCGCTGGCTCTTGTTGTTTTCTGTGTCTTGAAAACAGTGAGGCTCGGGCTGCAAAAGCAATTGTGGCCCAAGATGGAGCTGAGCCCCAGCAGGAGTAACGGGGTCTGCGGTGAGGATGCCAGTCCTCAGCCATGCTTCAAGCTTCAGGCACTGTCTTTGCAATCACAAGCATCGCTTTTATGGGGGCAGGGTGTTTGCTTTGATGTAGCTTTTGTTTCATTTAGTTCATTTGCTCCACTAGAAGGTTGTCTTCTACAGGTATAAGGGCCAATTGTGCAACAGCAGTGACACAGTAATCCCTAGCATGACTTAAATTGTATAGACTCACCCCTGTAGTTAGGCTCAGACTGTTGCACAAACATCCTAGTTCCTTACAGTAGTTCTATACCATGGCTGGATATGATAAACTCTCATGTTACTTTTACATGTTTAGACATCTCTAATGCCTCTGCATCATGAAAAGGCTTGACAACAATGAGAAAGAGAAACCTTTGCCCCATACCCAACCACAAATTCAACACATGCTAATTGAATTCCCATGGAATTACTTTGGTTGCATAATTTCTTAGAAGGGTGCATATTATTTTTAATATTCTTTATCAGCTTTTAATTATAATATTGATAATACTGCATGTAGAAGATTTTTTTTTTAGTTAAACAACCAGGTTTTCAGAGTACTTTTTTGAATTTCTGAATCAATGTTCTGTTACTCAGGTAACAGAGACAGATTTGATCAAATCTTCAGGTAGCTACATCATCTTTAAAATTTGTTTCATGATGTAAATTGCCCTTAGAAGCTAATTTATTCCTTTATATTTTTGATCTGAAGTGAAATATTTCTGGGAGTTCCTTCCTTCCATGTATTTTTTTTCCATGGGAATGTCTGTGACATATCAAAGGAGACATTGCTATTTCCAGAGCACAGCGGGAAGGGAAGCATAATGCTTTTCCCCACTTGATTCTGAGGGTTGAATTTTATAAACACTTATCACTGAAATAGCTTCATTCCCACTTAACTAATGGCTATGGGCTCCAGCACAGAGAGCCTGTTATGTGCCACAGTGACTCCTTTAGGTTGGTTAATTTTTATTACTTCTGCTATTGCAACACTTTTAACAGTTGAGATGAAGAGGAAGAATGGGATGGGAAGGAAGTGCTGTGGAAACCTGACTCCTGTTTGTGCTTTTCTGTGAATTAATTTATAACTTGACAAACTAAACTGGATCCATGTTCAGATGGCATTGATTCAGTAGATGTTTTGGAGCTTTCCCACTTGATTGTGCTACAGAAAATGTTGGTAGGATATGGCAGACCCAACAGTGTTAATGTGTTTGAACCAGGACTCTTAGTTTTGTCTCTGAAGAAGAGGGAATAGTCTTTCCTTAATGTCTTGTGATTGCAAATCTGCAGGCACTGAGATGGTGATGGAGCTCCAAATATTTAGACTTAATACACGCATGGGCAGGGCCACCAGACTTCATGCCTGTAGCAAGCACTGAGTGGCCAGCTAGCCCACCAGTGCTGCGCTAAAGTAGGCCCTGCTTTGAATTTGGTCTTGAAGGTCCCTTTGAACTCTGATGTTCCTCCTCAGGAGGAGGAAAAGAAGGAGCAGAAGCAGCTGTGGGGGAGAGGGAGGGCAGGCAGGACTGACAGCAGCTCTACTCTCTCAGCAGGGATGCTGAATTCAAGGAGGAAGGTGAGACAATAATGCCCCCTCTCTGCAAAGCGGGATGACCTCTGAGGATAAGTCATACCTCCCACAGCCTCCCACAGTGTTATCTGCTTCTGATGTGACCAAATGCTGAAGCAAACCAAGCGTCCTTCCACAGCAATGAAAGGAGAATGAACAATGACAGGAGTTAAAGCGTAACGGGGGGAGATGTGAGTGGAAAACTCCCCCCACACCACAGCCAAACCCGAGGGACAAAGAGACATCTATCTGCATGCATATGGACATCTAGAAACAGCAGCAAAACCACGGCAAGGCATGTGGGGGTACAGCTGCGGGGGCCCAGTGTCAGCCTCAGCTGTGAGCACCCACTTGAAACCTCCAGATTTCAGTAGTGGGGGCTTTCTCTGCATGCAAACCCAGGGAAACCCCTCTGCAAAGGGTTGCGCTTCGTTGGGTCGAACAGCACGCCGGAGAGCCGGCAGTCCTACAGGCACGGGCTCCCTGCACTGC
Source organism: Heliornis fulica (assembly GCA_013399135.1). Classification (NCBI taxonomy): domain Eukaryota; kingdom Metazoa; phylum Chordata; class Aves; order Gruiformes; family Heliornithidae; genus Heliornis; species Heliornis fulica. The sequence continues at coordinate 77,294 of VXBZ01000406.1, read as the reverse complement.
TCAGGCACGTAGGATGTGCTCACGTAAAAGGCACTTCGCCTTAAATACGAGACTGGCTTACCCAGGGTCAGGTTCCTACTCACATTTGATGTTGACCTTTATGAAATTACCTTGAGGTAAAGCTGAAATGCTTTGGCTGTGCTGTGTTTTTACATCGGGAAGCCTTGTCTGCGTTTCCCTAAAGCAAAGCAGAAATTGTTATTAGCCACAGAGATAAGAAGATAAGCCAAGCATTGTCCTCGGCAAAAGAAGCAGTGAAGAAGCAAGCATGTTGGAGACAAGAAATATGATTTGTTTACAGAAAGTTTTTAATTTCTCTCATGTTAATTTGAATAAATGAAAAGGCGGCGAAGAAAGCTTCATTCTTTATGTGAAAACATCACTGAAAGGTGTTTTAGATGGCTGTGTTTGTAAGAAATAGGGGTAAATGTGATTGCCTCCCACTAGAAAGAGACATGCATGTCTATAACTGCCTATAATCGCAGTAAATATACAGTGGCTTCAGACACACAGGCTTTTTTCTCACAGGTCACAAATAATGTCTTTTTCAGAGGACCATCATTATGCAATCAATTACTAAATAACATATATATTTTAAGATTACCCTGTAGTTCTGTGGGATCTTAGATATCTATGTGCACTTCAGAGGTCCATAAAAATGCTGAAAGGCTGAAACCTCTGGATATTTCCCATCTCACCTCCCACTTGAAGTAGGACAATCACTAGCGCTAAACAAAAATCAAGGATTTTTACAAGGTCTTTATAAAGAGTAAATAAATTCTTAATTTTTTTTGCAGTACTGGAAGTAGCTTCTGTCCTTGAGAACAAACCGTCCCTCAGCTGAGACAGATCCAAGATTTTCCCCAGTCAATAATGTCACCTGTATACTAAGCAGTGGAAAAATCTGGAGCCTTCTGGGGCAATAATTTTACAGTGCGGATATTGGTCAGAGAAATTACCCTTTCAATCCTATTGGTGTAATTTGCATAAAACACTATGACAGTCATCAGTACACAGGAAGCTGATTTGGCCAGAAACCCTGGCCTGTCCCTGAAGCAGCTGTCCTGCTTCTGCCTCTCCCCCTAGTATCACAGTCTCGTTGTGAACTCAGCTGTCCCCATCTGCAGCATTGTTCAAACTACTAGCACTGACTTCTGCGCCACCTAATCCCCAGTCCTGCAGATCTGTGTGGCCTTCTCCATCCACCAGATGTTCATTTCTGCAACTGCTACAGAGCCTGTAAAATTTTTTGCAGTCGGATGAAATAGCTTCCACACCTTAAGGGGCATTGAGCTTGCTCTGTATCTGGCAACTGTGAAAGACCTTGGCTCCATTTGGGTCCTGTACACATCTGCCACAGTTGTCTGAGGCTGGACTTCTATCTTTTCTTCCTTTTGGCATGGCCTGTACAGAATTAATGTTACCTTCATCTTTTGTCCTACCAAAGAAGAAAAAAAAGTTATGTGCATCAAGAAAATAGAAGCAGATAACTGTATGTGTTGAAAAAGATGCCCCCTCATTCATGACAATGTGTAGTGATGGGGCAAGCCCAGAAAGTGACCTTTATAGGAAACTGCTTTACCTGGTGGTTAAACAGGAAAATCAAATTTGTTTTCAGAAGTGATGGGGAAGGAGTGGGCAACACTGTAACTGCAGATAGAGAAGGGCCAGATTTGGACTTAGTTTTGCAAAACCAATCCCAAAATACCTGAATTGTGTTTCAGTAATTCCAGGAGAGGACTGGGAGAGTAAACTGAGATAATATTTTTGTTTTGGTAAAATTAATCAGTTTTATATCAGTTTATCATTTGTAAACCTCAATTCCAAACTCAGCTTCTTTATATCAAGCCAATTTCAAACATCTCTGTTGGGTCTATCTTTAGAAAAACAAGAAGGAGAAATTCCTTAAGCTTCTGGTATTTCCAGTACAAAGCCAAAGTTTTGCATGACCAAAGAGGTGTGTTTCAGTTCTGGACAGCGCTGAGAACCCTAACCAAGAAAAACAGAACTTATGCCTTAGAAACCCATAAAATTCTTCTGTAAAGTTTCAGGTGAACAGAATAAACAATAGAAACACGAGCTTAGGATGAACAGGGGAACGTGCTTCCTTGCTTTTCCATGCTCATCTGAAACACATTTCCATCCTTTCCGAGGCTCATCCTTGCTGTGGAAAGAAAAATACACATCTCTTTAGGCTGCTATTGCTCTGATTGGGAAACTGGAGAAGCCGTACTTGCTATTTTTACAAGTTTGCTTCCTTCAGGGGAGAGATATCTTAGGGTTAAGGGGGAGGTAATGTGATCTCTTTTTCTATTTTTATAAAGGGCCTGGGGATGCACCAGGAAGCTGCAGATCCGTGTAGTTGAAAGTTTTCAGCTCCTCTTTTGAGATACTAAGGGAGGAACAGTTAGAAAAGCATGGCCTAATTAACGGTATCTAATATGGTTTCAGGAAGAGAGGGCATGCCTCATTAACTGGCTGGAATTCTTTGACGATATTGCTGCTGAGGGAGACCAAAAAAAAGGCAACTCACTGTGAGCATTGTGTACCTCAGAGGGCTGAAGGAGAGTAAAACAGTTAGGAAAATCTGGGGTTGATACCTGCACTACGGAGCAGGTAAAAATAATATGCAAAATTAACTGGTAGTTAAACCTGCAGGGAGTGGAACTATTTCTTAGTTCTTGAAATCCTGAGTGCATTCCTGCCTTTAATCTTTTCTTTAAAAAAAAAATTATTAATATAATTGGCTTTTGTGATTTCAGATGAATCAAAAGGCACAGCATTTCCAGATGATATTGAACTAAATTTGGAGGGCAAAAAGGAAAATGGTGATTAGATACAGAGAGTTAAATGCATTTTAAAGTTTCTAGCATACAGATGGCATATCCGATAAAGGTCAGATAAATGTAGCAGCTTGAAGGTAAGCCAAAGACCCTAGAATCAGGAGAGGAAAGAGTTGAGGTGGATGGAGGGTTTCTGTTTATATCGACAGATTTAATGTGGGAGCGGTGGGAGATGGGGTTTTCCCCAGTCTTTACAGAAACAGAGTTTAAAATGCTCCAAGTTATCCTTGGGAGAGACAAATGACTCAAAAGGGAAAATCATGCACTTTTTAACTGGGGAAGTGTAGTGGTTCATATGAACCTGCTCATTGCATCTGCACTGAGGCTTGCAGTAAATTGAGAGCAGGAGCTCATGGTGGAGTGAATCACTTGGGTGTGGGATTGGGGTTGCTGGAGATATGAGTGCAAAGAAGTCATTCAAGCTGTGCTCACCCTGAGGATGACATGGGTCCAGTTTAGCTGCTTACCTGGCTGCCTGACCATCCCAAGGGCTGCAGGATCAACTGAGTGCAGTGCTGTCCACTTGCAATCCCTAAGAACCCAGTTGTGTGTCTGTTTGCTAGGAGAAAATGTGTTGTCCTCCTAAGGTCTCCATCACCTGGAGATTCCTTCGGAGCTGGGGAAACAGCATGGTTTTGACCCAATGTGCTCTTGAGAGCTTGCAAAAGATCAATCCCCTTGATTTTCTACATAACCAGTCCTTTCTTGTTAATTTCTTGGAAAAAGATAGGTATTACCTGTGGTTGCAAGAGACAAGTGGTCCTTGAGAGCTCATATGAGGGGGTTGAGATACACACCTGTGACTCAGGGAAGGTTTTGTTCCCTGCTGAGCAGAGACCTCCATTAGAAGAAAGAAAGCAGGTGTTAGAAGGGAAGGAAAGGGGAAATCCTTGTGTTTCTTCTAGTATCTATGAAATTTGAAGGGCTTTGAAAAGAGTCTCAACCATATTTCTCTGTTAACTATGCCCTTTTGCAATTTGGCATGAGACTGGCCACACCACTCTTCACTTGGATGAAAGAGGATGGACACTTAAAAGTGGAGACACAGAGAGAGGGGACTGAAAACCTGCCCACTGAGCAGCAGACAGCAGCTATAGGAAGAGCATAGTCCTGCTGGAGGGATGTCACTTATGACAAGGGATGGGTCAAATGCACCTCTAACATCACCTCTTCCCCTTTCACTCCCAGCCAGTGTTCAGGCCATCCTTGGGGGCTGCCCTACACCTCAAGGCACAGCAGAAGTCTATACCCCAAACCCATATTCAGTGTAGGTGTAGAAGACCCACTCTGTTTTTCTTTTGCTTCAGAATAAAACAGCATGAGTGTCATTGCTTGCAAAAGGTGCCAGATTGATGTTCCTGCGTACTGCACACTGGGTAACAACCCTACTTTTGGGACAACAGCTGGTCACAGCAAACATAGTGTAAGGGAGACACTTCCAAGCTCTTTCCTGAGTATTTGTACTCATTTTCTGACTTGTGCCATGGGAAGGGCTCTTTTTTAAGGACTGTTCGCTCCCCATGATGCTAAAGGCCACACAAGTACAGAAAACAGAGACAGCCACCTCCTACAGAGCCTCTGATGTGGAATGAAGACAGGAGTGAGCAACCATCGAAGTCAGTGAGAGTGAGGAGGGAGAGAAGCAGGTGGGGAAGGCAAGAGACAGTGTAGTTCCCATAACAGACCACATTTTGGGGATGACTACTCATCTGTCAACCCCATTTTAAAAGTCTTGCAGTGCCAGAGCATTTACCTCTGGGTTATGAAGTGTAATTTAGTTTCCAGAGGTTATGCAGTTCTTGATATCTGGCTTAACATGGCCTGTGAGTATATTACTCGCAATGACTGTTTTGTGAGAAAAGCATCTGGCTCTGGGGAACTGGAATATTAAATTAATTTTGTCTAAATCTCAGTTTAACCTCCATCAGGGAAGAATTCAGGCAAATTTTGTGTGAGGTGTTTTGAGGTGGAAGAACTTGCATTTTTGTGTGCAATGACACGTCCCTTAAGAAACGTCCTTCTACCACCAAACTGTTCATGGGCAAAACTTTGAAGTGCCTGAGGTCAGTCTGAGACAGATGTGGATTAGCAAAAGGTTTTGGAGATGATTATCTGTTCTGAGCATTTGCATTGCATAACTCCAAGGTGTTATTTGGCTGGGTGCTGTGAGCGCAAGGGAAGAAACAGTACACTCTATGTCTATAACCTGGAATATAGAGACAAACTGAAATTTAAGCTTAACTATAGTCCAAAGAGTTTTACTAGTGATGTAAAAAGGGTGAGAATTTGGTACAAATATACAGAAATTATAAAATACCTGCAATAGGCTATTCAGTGCCTCAGAGGAAGGAAAAGGAGAGAGGAAAACAATATACCTCCCAGACTGACTTGATTGACCATGTTTTCAGACTATAATACTATAAAAAGTGCCAGTCAGGAAACGTGTACATGAACATGCTGTGAAATACTGTATGTATACAGAAAAACACGGTGTTGCACATTCACTAAGTGCATGCAGGATGTTTTCTGGTCTCACAGCACAGTGCTCTTTGCACTGTAGGAACTACATGCACGCCTGGGTTAAAATCCCACGGTCTGGGTTCAGCAGTCGCTAAGGACTTCAGTGCAGAGTTTGTGCCGATGAGTGAGCTTTAGCCCTGGGAGCTTCCCATGACAGTGGCAGGCCATGGTCCAAGTGTGCAGCCTCCAGCACCCAGCCATGGCCATGCAGCTCCTTATTGTTGCTGCTGCACTCCCTGTACAGCTCCTGACACAATAAGCTGCCAGTCAGATTTGCAGGCTGCTGTGTGATCTTGCGATATTAATAATATAATGATAGCATAATAACTGGACCATTCAACTCTGTAGTTTGTTCTTCTATAAATGATTTATAAGTTTTATGCATTTTATATGCCTCTCATTAAAAATGCATTGAAAAATACTATCAAAATACCATTTTGTGAGGCTCGGCTCTCTTTATTCTTGTTACAGCCATCTGCCATTAAGCTTTAATAACTCACTGATTATAATTTATTAATTTATCACCTGTTCTTTATACAGTTGGATAAAATAATTGTCAACCAATGTGAAATGGCCTCCTATTGTGTTATTAATCCCCAAAGCAATTAGAAAACCCAGTGATTGCACAAGCCGTTGGAAATGGGCAGTAACTCATGTTAGAAACAATCTGCGGTGCTCACATCAGCACACTTAGTGTGTGATTGGTAATAAGGTTTCTGTCACCACTGTGAATTTGAAAGGGGCAGTTTAACCAGGGAGGCTTTTACTTTTATTCATTTATCTTAGCATAAGCCTGGATTTTTAGGGTTGACATTGGATGTGTAGGTTGTAGCTTGTCTTACAGATTCTGTGGGCACAGTCAGAGAAAGGCAGCACCAACTTACAGTATCACACCAATGCTTCTCAAACTGCCTTTGGAGAGATTTCTGCCCCTGCTAAAGTCCGCAGGAATGAAAGGGTAATTCAGGGTTTCTCTAAATGCCAAATAATTTAAAATCTTGACTTCAGCCATCTTGGGATGAAGATGTCAGACTTCAGTATCTCTCCTTTGATTTTTTATCTGCCAGGCTTTCAATATGGGTTAGCAGTGGGCTTTCTGATATGGATATTTACTGTATGCGAAAAGGGATGGAGCCGAGGGTTTGTTGCATCCCACAGCTGTCATTTAGTGAAGCCATTTGCTTACTTTGCCAGTGTGAAGGAGATATGCAGGCCACCCCAGATGTGAAGTTCCTTATCTCGTCTCCTATTTGCAGTGCAGACTTCCAGGTACTTATGTTACAATACCTTTGACATGAAAAAGTCACATTCCCATAATGCTGTTACTGATGCCGATTTAACTGTTTTTTTTTCTGGTGAAAGATAGGAAAAAATAATGCGCTGCTACTGAGGAAAGGAGTTATAAATGTTTCTTTGTCCTAAAAGAAGCTGCCTGTCTCCTCCTGTGCCTGTGCTCGATCAGGGACCATGACTGTGGGTCAGGCACAGTAGAGGTAGAAACCTGCTAGATGAAGTGCTAGTTTGTTCCAAATCTCTTGAAGTGGTCTGGAAGAACTTCTACTTAAGCAAGTTGATTGCATAGATATAAAAACTGCCAACATTTTGCTAGAGAACAATGTTCTGGGCAATGTTAGGAAGAGATTTTTTCATGTCTCTCTTTCTCCAGAAATACATACCATGAAGTAAATAGTGTGTTAGTGTGATGTAAAGTCTCTAGAGTACAAAAAAGCCTCAAGTTTTCCACCAATGTTACGTTCCCTCTGCATGATGGTAGGATAGTTGAATTATTCCTCTTCTATCCCACACTTCTGCTGTCTTTGTTGTTCCATTCCAGAGTTTGTAACTTCTCCACATTCAAAGTTGGAGAATTACAGAATCACAGAATGTCAGGAGTTGGAAGGGACCTTGAAACATCTTCTAGTCCAACCCCCCTGCCCAAGATGGATCAACTAGATTAGATCACACAGGAACAGATTGGTCTTGAATGTTTCCAGAGAAGGAGACACCACAACCTCCCTGGGCAGCCTATTCCAGTGCTCTGTCACACTCACAAGGAAAAAGTTTTTCCTTACATTCACATGAAACTTCCTATGCTCCAGCTTGGACCCATTGCCCCTTATCCTGTCACTGGCCATCACTGAGAAGAACCTGGCTCCATCCTCCTAACACTCACTCTTTACATATTTATAAACATTAATGAGGTCACCCCTCAGTCTCCTCCTAGCCCTCAGTCTCCTCCTAGCTAAAGAGACCCAGCTCCCTCAGCCTTTCCTCATAAGGAAGATGTTCCATTCCCTTCATCATCTTGGTGGCCCTGCACTAGACTCTCTCAAGGAATTCTATGTCCTTGTAGACTGAGGGGCCCAGAACTGGACACAATATTCCATGTATGGTCTCACCAGGGCAGAGTAGAGGGGGAGAAGGACCTCTCTTGACCTACCAGCCACCCCCCTTCTAATACAGCCCAGGATGCCATTGGCCTTCTTGGCCACGAGGGCACATTGCTGGCTCAAAAGAAGCTGCTTTGAAAGAAAGACACAGAGAAAAAATGATGTTGAATGGAGTATGTTGGGAGATTTGCACTTCTTCCTTCTACAGGGAACCCAGAGCAGAAGTCAAGAGGACATTCTTCATACTCTTATATTATTTCTGGCTTTTCTGGAAGTAAAAATCTAAAGAAATTTCATGCAAATGTTTGTCCTTCTCAGACATCCAAGCTGTATGTTTAGATCTAAAGGTTTTAGATAAATCAGATAGAAGTACAGTGAGTCCTTTTTCTCTAATCTTAAGAAACCTTCCCTCCTTACTCCTCCAGTGTGTCCAGAGATAAAATCTAGACTGGAGGAAGTTCCGAGAACTGGTATGGTCACTGCAATTGCCTTGAACTGAAGGCGTCTGCCTTTTGCTCACACAGTCTTCAGCTGGGGTGAGCATGGAGAGTGTCTTCCATTCCTTCCCACCTCTGCAGGCATACACAAGATAAATCAACACTCTTAAGCTATCATGGTGACAACATATTCATCTTAGCTCACAAAAGACTGCTTGTCCTCTGTCATGACATAGAGCCAACTAATAATATTTTCCCCAGATTTGTATCTCAGGATTCTTCTTGAATCAGGTTCTCAGCACCAGCTGGGAGCCCCTGGTAAAGAAGATGCTTGTGGCATGTTGTCTGACACAGGCTAATGGGTAGGTAATTTCTCAAAGTGTAGATTGACAACTGTTACTGTTTGGTTTTTTTCACTGCAAGTAGGAAGTCACCAATTAAGTTTAATCTTGCAATGTTAATTGAGCCACAATGCATATACATTCTTTCTTGAATATAAGAGTATCATGGAAGGAAATCTGCATTCAAAACAAGACTAGAGTCAGTTATCCATGTAATAAACCTCCCTGGCTTCTTCTGTCTGCAAAGTTGGTGGTCTACATAGCACACCAGAAAAAAAAAATCAGAGCAGAAGAACAGTGCCACAACAACTCTGATTGATGAGCAGGTACCAACGGCCTTTCCCTTGAGCAAAATCATCTTCTGAGGAATCTGTCATCCTTTTACTCATGACAAAGTTCCAATCGGGGGCCACTGAACCTTTCAAAAGGATCCCTATCAATCATGCAGAAAGATCTTTGTTACAAAAATGTGGTTGAATTCCATGGGCATCTAAAATGAAATTAGCAAACAGCAGCCATATTCTATGCTCGTTATATCCACCAAAGGACTGCACACACATGTGTGCATCTCTGAACCTATCAAGGTAATATCCCATAACTCTTACTGCAATAAATGGTGTTGCTTTGGCTACAGTGGAAGACATCCACTACTGGTTGCATCCACAGCAGACAGGTGAGCTGCCTTGGCAGCAGGATAGCTCTGTACTCTCCTTACCACACTTGGCCTTATGTCTTCTGCAGGTCCTTCTTCCCCTAAGACATAGATGCCTTTTCAGTTTAAGCTGTGTTGTCCTGATGCTTTGTGTTTTCATGAAATGAAGATGAAATTCTACATTTTGGTCTTGTTTGTATGACATGAAAAGACTGGAGTTTGCAAAGCCTGCAGGAAAAATGCTGGAAGACTCTGCAGAGCAGAGGAAAACAAACCTAGTTCATTCTTCTTCATACTTCATGCTGGAAGATATTCTCAAGATAGAATATCAAAGACAAAACATGTTAATTTTTCTTTCAAATGAGATACCTAAGACTTTCCTAAAATATCATGGGACTGAGTTAATGCTTTCACAATGAGGAGGACGAGTGAATCAAGACCAGGGGTGAGGTGAGGAATGAGACGATGGTGTAGACATACCCCCCCACATGTGTGGGTATTAAGTTGGAGTAATTTTCTGGGCACACAGAGGTGTGGGAAAACACTGGGGAACTCAGCGTTCAAATACTGTGACTTCATCTTCAGCACTGAGGGTGCCAGCCCTTGTGAAAACAGATCCTGGACTTGGTAGTCCTTCTCTGAATGGAAAACACACCCCCACATTTGGGTTTCCTCTATGAACCAGAGGGAGGGAGAGACAACAGCCTCACCTGCGTTAATTGTGCAGTGAAGACATAACCTCTGCCACACAGAACCATTTACCCTTTTATGTGGTAAAACCTATTATTAGAGCTTGACTGAAATGTTTAAGTGACTAACAATAATGCCACCTACCTTCAGTTTTCAGATCTTTAGTACTAGAGTTGGAAGCCGACTTCTCAACCTTGTTAGACTCTCCTTCACAGAGAAAGTTTTATGAAGGTAACCTATCTCTTCAACAAAGCTGTGCTTAGTTGTGATGATGAAGACGGTGAGAAGATCCTCTGCAGAACACCCTGGAGCCATTCATATCCATCCATATCATCAATTCATATTAGCTCCATCACCAGTTTGTGCTTCCTGTAGGCCAGGCTGCTGCCTGCTATCCTTTGAAGTGAAGATCATTTTTGATAGGGAAGTGGGAGGTTTCTGCTTATGAGAATGAGTTCACTCAAGGGTGCTCAAGTTAAGGGTTCCTCAGTAGTCTCTTAATCAGATAGGGCAATTTATAAGACAGAATTTTTAAACACCCCCCTACATTTATTTTTCACTTAGCCTGTTGAATTTTGCTTACTGTGCTGCGTTCATTTGATGAGTGCATGCAGTGTCACATTCCCAGGATGTGGTCCAGGGCAGTATCACAGTGGGGTAACTACCATCAAATGGTGTCAGTGGTCTAGTTCTGACTTGAAAAGAGCATCAATGACAACTCTTATTACAGTTTTTTGGCTTTCTTCCAAGGTTTCCTCCCCAACAGATGCTGAAATCCCAGAAGAAAGCAGGGATGAACATAACAAAACAAATGCACAGCATAGCATACAATTAGTAACTTAACTATCTTAAAGCAGGTAGTATCATGTGGAATAAAAGAAAAAAAAAAAGGAGGAAGGTTTATTTGATCTCTAACCCCAAAACATTTTTCTATTGTACCTATCGCAGCATTTCACCACAAAGAGTTTTTAATGAGTGAAAGAGTGGAGGACATCCTGCTGTCAGTAACCCAAAGTTTTAATCTGGAGTAGCTCTGGCATTTGTCTGGTTGTCTGGTAAGACAATCCAGTTTGGTGTAGTGGTAGCAAAAGGCAAGTTTGCAGTCAGGCTATTGCTTTCATGAGAGCACCAGCAAGAGAAAAAGAAGGAAGGAAAGAGAGAGAGAGAGAGAGAGAGAGAGAGAGAGAGAGAGAGAGAGCGCGAGCGAGCGCATCATTAAAGGGCTGAAAGATCTTTTTAAAATGTAGCTCCAGGGGTAGGGTCTCATTACGTTTGTACAGCACCTGGCACAAAGGAGCTCGTCTGAATCAAGTTTCTGGAGGGTGCAGGCATATCTAATGAAATGACAGCACCAAATACTGGGGCTTAAAATAAAAATTAGTGATAGATATGTTAGGAGAACAGTTTGGGAAAGAAGAGGATTGGGGTTGATGGACTAATGCAAAATTCCATCACAGTGAGTCACATTTTAATTGAAAAAGAATAAAAGAAAGCAAGGGTGGGGAAAAGACACAGGAGAGAATGAGAGATCACCTGCTGTTGTGATAACTGAAGTTTTGGAAATGAATCATCTGAACAGGCAATGGAAGGTTTCAGCTCAGGCAGGAAGCTCTAGCTGTATGCAGTAACATTTTGGGCTTTAGATTAGCTTTTATTGATTAGGAAAGTACAGATACACTCAGGAAATCTTAAATTTTCTCTCACTTCCAGTTCAACAGAAATGAAAGCCTTGTTTTTCGCTTCTCTTTCTCAGAAGCAATGGGATAAGTGGGAGGGGAGTTCACAGGACAAAGACACAGAACTCAGAATTTTACTCACATGTCTAATGAAATCACATGCTGTCAGTGGCCCAAACAGAAAAAAACCCCAAACCAACACAATAACAACAACAACAACAACAACAACAACAAAACCCCCAAATCTAACAAATCAACAACCCACACCCTTGCTTGAAAGAAGAGGTGCAATCAGCTGCCCACAAGAAGGCTCTGTTAAGAGATCTTTCAGAAAGGCTCTCTTCCATGTGTAAGCATGCAGCTAAGACATCCCTCCCTGGTGTCCCTTTTCCCAGGATAGGAAATTATCTTGATCAGAAGATGAGCTTAAAACCAGTGTTTATAAGCCAGGGATTTCCAAAGTTCTGCTGCCAGGTTCAGGCGATACTGCTTGTGGCATCTCTTTCTTCTGTGCCAGGCTGAAGCATATGTCACAATAGTTCATGCCCTACCAATAGTATTTTTTAAGCCATGGTCATATGCCTCTGGATGTGTTTGCCCTTGGGGTGAGAAGGCAATGTGCAAACATCAAGCCAGCATATCCACTGGTGTGGTACAACTCTGAGGCAGCCTCTGCAGCCCAGGAATTTATTAAACGTAAATGCCTTAATGCCTCTGGATTTGGTTGCAAAATATCTTCTGCATCAAGCCTAATATGTGTTTCTACAAAGAAACAAATCCTCATGGTCTCTCTAGTGGTTCAGGTGTCTCTCTCTTGTTCATCTCATGCTGTGGACGTGGTGAAGAATGGCAGTGCCTTTTCAAAATAATTCCAACCATTAGATAGTAAATTGTATGAGCCAGGAACTAGTAGCAAAGACCCTTGACATGTCTGAGGTCTCTTTGTGGACCTTCTCTATGGTTTGACTTATCTTTGGTTTTGCTCTTATACAAGCACGACCCATTTGAACATTGCCTCCTGAAGAAATGATGAGTGACTGCATGGCAATTAAGTGACAGTGCACAGAAAGAGGAAGTTTTTCCATGTTGTCATGAAAGGACCAGATATTACACGGTGCTTAAACACATGCTTAAGGGGAATAAATATGGGCCTGTGCATGCGATGCCCCTCTGAATTAGTTCACAGGGCACATTTACATCATGTGAGCTTTACCAGCATTTCATATGAGAGCCCTTTTGAACCGGTAATATGTGAGTGGTGACTTGTGTGCGTGACTTATGGGTTTTGCTGATCATTTCAAAGAGGAATCAAACTCTGGGAAAGTCAAGTAAGATTATAGGTTGTGAGATACAAGTAATTTTAAAGGAAACTTAAACTCTCCATATATAAGGAATGTCAGGCAAAAGCTGAGGAGATCCACAGGGAGAAACTTGCCCACAGAGTTTGTATGGACTAAAGACTCTGAAAACTCTGAGAAGAGGTAAAATTCAGACACTGCACCAGAATTTCTTGTTTCCTTATTTTGTGCTTAAAAATACTTATGAAATTATATGCAAAACAAGAATTAACAAATCTCCACCTCAAAAGAAGAGGCCAAAACAAAACCAGAATCCCCTCACCTCCTGTCACCCTTAAAATCCCCCAGCATTTGCACAGTCTGATGCATGTGAGATGAAGCATTGAAAAGCAAAGGAAACTCCAAGTTACGGTATCTCACAGAAGTTCTCATGGCTGTAGGAGAGATGTGTCATATTTTCCTTATGAAAATTAACTCACAATACCTGATTATTTTTATTATTAGTGCACTCTATAAAATATGAAGAATATGAAGTACAGCTAGACTTATTGTGAAGTGTAGAAGATAAACTTTCTAATTTGAAAAGTATTTTATATGCACTTTTCCCAGCTATCAATTCATTCCCTAGGTCCAATACCTTGTGAAGCAATGTCCAAAGAATTCTAAAAACCCTTGGTGATTATTAACTCCAAAACTTACCATAATATTGTGCTTCCTGTGTCAGCAGCACACAAGTGGGGAAATATGTACTAAAAATCTATTCCCAAGAGAGGTGTGTGGTGCTCAGCATCACGACATGCTGCATGTAGGTGTGTAAGTGAGACTGAAAGTTTGTTTTGATCTCTGAAGCTTAACCTGCCTAGGGCATGTCTAACACAAAGTGCTGCTGGTCCTGTGACATCTCTGAGTTTCAGGGAAGCAAGTTGTGGTTTGTAAGGTGGGACTGGTGTTAGAGCTTTGGAAAAGGGTTTTCCATGATGTGGGAACACTAACAGGGGGTCCACATGTTTAGGGAGAAAATGTCTGAACCTGTGGTTTGGCTCTTCTTTAAACACACCAGGTTTTTGGCATTTCTCAGAGAGGAAAATAAAATTGGCAGGACTTGTTAGATCTTTAGTACATAAGATATGCAAATTACTGCATTTCAAATGAATGCTCGGATTACTTTGAGGCCCCTCAAACACCCTAGCTAGCACTGGGGCAAACCTTAAGTGTGTGAACTTCAAGTTGGACTTGTGCTGGCAACAGCAGAAAGTCCTGAGTCACTGAGGGTGCTTATGTAACCTTCATCACCTATGTACCTGAGCATTGTGGAGCATCCTTTGCTCCCCCTCACACACTCCAGTGGGAAGGGTAATAATAATCATTTTAGGGTCTTTAAATATAGATGCTCCATGACACAGAGCCTGTGACCCAGGAGGGGCTAGGACTGACATCTCCAAAGTCTTGTGTTAGTGTCCTGCTGGATCAATCTTCCTCCTGTTCTCAGTCTTGATAGCAATGGTGCTACAAATGTCGTGATGCAATAGGAACATTAGACTGGGTCTGCCTTGTTGGAGTTGATTGATGAGATGAGCAATAGTTGGATGAATGTGGCTTTGAGCATGTGTGATAGGATCTGATGTGAAGACTGCAGAAATACATGACCTATACATAAATATGTTAGCTCATAAGTGGTGAGGCTTGTAACAGCCTTAGTTGGAATTGAGAGTTGTTTTTTGTACATGTTCTTATTTTATAGATTATACAAGATTTCTGTTTTACTAGTGTGAATATTAAGCATTTATTTATATACACACCTATATATATTTATACACATATTATGGATTTATTATAATTATTTTTATTGAGATCTCTCTATATTGTAAGTAAAATAACAAATAGCACCAATACTATTCATTTCCACACAAAATTAAATGTAGGTATTTCGCATGTAATAAATAATGCTATGATTTGAAAATGTTTCATTACACTACATTAATATGTCTTAATAGGTATGGAACATGTCACACAGACTTGTTAGCTTAATTGTTAATCAGATCTTTCTCATTAACACACTGTAGTTAAAAATGAAGTGCCCTAAAATGGACTATGTAATGTTAAGTGTAGTTTCTGAAACTACTGTATTATGCTGTCCTAAGTACCTTGAAATTGCTTATTTAATGGAATATTCAGGTCCTAAAATAAATCCTTTACATTCTACCATTAGCATCACAAAATGTTTTAAGGGCAAACAGAGGCATACCGTTCTTTCAGGAGAAGGTTGAAGCTGTGACATGTTTGAGACATTCTGATCAGCGAATGCAAATGTAAACTTGTCACAACTGTATTAAAATAGCTGAACTTTCCACCTCCACGTGAGTGGCCTGTCGTGTCACAGTTATTCTACCTGACCTACTTTCCAGCTCTGCAACTAAAGATGTTGAAAAAATTTCTGCATCTCTTGAGCAAGGACAGAAATAGTTCTCATAATGCTGAATCAGCACAAAATGGGTCCATGGCTAGGGACCTCTGCCCCCTGCTTCCTACAAAAGGGATTTTCCTTTAGCAACCCTGGACTGTTTCCACCTGCATCATTCACTGGCTGAGGAGGTTTGTGGAGATGTTATGGCTTGAGGGTAAAGAAAAGAGGAAAGAGAGTGTATTGTGCTATGATTACTCAGTAAAAAAACCTTCATCTTTAATGCTTGCAAAGGGCTCCAGAGGAGAGAGATACCTATAAGACATTAACATGAAGGTTCAGAGCTTGGGGTAAAGCTCATTCACACCATTGTTCATGGATAGCTCTTCTGGACAGCTTTCTGGCATGATTTGGGGACAGCCTGGGCTGATGGCTCAGCAGCTGGGAGCCTGACCCAAGTGAAGGACAAGGCTAGCTTTCTGGGCATCAACCATTCCATTCAGACTCAGACATGGGCACAGACTTGGCATCACAATGCTTGATTGTAACAGTGTCCGGTGCACTGGGCCCTAGTGCCCCATCTCCTACATCATCATACCAAATGGGTTGGCTGCATCCAAACCACCTGTTGGGAATGGTCTTTGGTCCATGAAAGCTTCTGAACTGTGCCCGAGGAATTTTTTTTTTCAAAGAACACTACCTGGCACAGACATAAATTGTGCTAGGGACCATCATCAACAGTAGTGATGCTCTCTTACCTGGAAATGACCCTGGTATTGTATAATTCCCCATCAATTCTTGGTGCTACATAATAAATAATATCTCACTAAAGAGTAAATTGTAGCGCACAGGACCAAGTCTCGGTGGGAATCATCTTTATAAACAGTCAAGATTATAAATACTTACCGAGATTTAAAAAAAAAAATAAAAAGCCCTGTAATGTAGACCTGCTTTTTTGGCTGGATACAGTACTATCTTCTCCCACTGGATTTGCAGTTGGCAGGCTTCAAAGTGTGATTTTCTTTGCTCCAAAGAAATGAGCTTCATCAAAAGAGAAGTTTGGGCAGAGGAAGGGTATTGATGTTGATGGAGCTGGTAAGGAAGAACTATGCTGCTAGTTAGCATGGAGCAGCACAGGTCTCTTGTGTAGACGTCACCTATGTGTCAGCACTGCTGCTGAATTCTCATTTCAGCCAACCAAATCTCTTCATATCTCCATTCCTTTAGTACACTTTAGTACCTTTCCTATGAAGACAGTCTTAGACAGTTGGGCTTGCTCTGCTAGGAGAAGGGTCTGGGGGGACCTTATAGTGGCCTTCCAGTACTTGAAAGATGCCTATAAGAAAGCTGGGGAAGAACTGTTCTTGAGGGCATGTAACGCGATAGGATGATGGGTAATGGTTTTAAACTAGAAAAGGGTCGATTTAGGTTGGGTATTAGGAAAAAAGTCTTCACTATGAGGGTAGCAGATCACTGGGACAGGTTGCCCAGACGTGGTGGAGGCTGGATGAAAGAACTACTCTATGTAGGAGATGGTTTCTAGTGTTGAACTTTTACTGGAAAACCAGGAAGGAGTACAGTGTTACAGTAGTCAGTTTCGCTGTTTCTTCTCCAGCTCTGCTGAACCAGCACTTTGCAATAAGTCTATTGCCAAAGGACAAGTGCTTTTTTTTTTTTTCATACCAGGGCAATTCTGTGTTTTTCAGAGCAGAGCCACAAAGGCGAGAATTAGTGGGGAGCGAATGTGGTCCTCCAAGAACAGGATTTCAGTACCATCTGCTGGTAGGAGAAACATGGCTTAGCCTGGACCTCCCCCCCCTCAAATCTGCATTCCCTCTGTGTGTGGCAGTTCAGTGTATTTTTAATTAATTACTCATGTCAGTCATAGACACTCTGCTAACACCAGTCATATCTTAACAAATGAGCTCCTGACACCTTTCATAAATATTTTATCTATCAGATTCAGCAAGAATGGCCCAGTTTTCAGCAAAGGAACACTTGGTTCAGACATCAAGGTCCCATCTGACTAATGCCATAAGCATGGTGAGCTTATGTCTCACATCAGTGTGAGTGTCTGGGAAACAGCAAACAGTTTTGCAACACGAACATTTGGGGCAATAAGATTCCCTTCTGGCAGACGCAAAACTCAAAAAATTAATTACATCACTGGATGTTCTTTGGCCATGGAGCTGCAAATTCAGGCAGATCCTCAAGGGTTTAGTTCCCAAAATATCAGTTGGGAGTTGGACAAGATGACTTTAAGGTCCCTTCCAACCTAACACATTCTATGATTCTGGGCGTCTGCAGGGTGTTTGACAGTGCTGGCTCATCGTATGGGCCATGACTCTGCAAAACACGTCTTTAATGTTACAATTCTGCTCCCATTCTACTGAATTCAACATTTGCAGAATTCACTGTGTAGCTGAGGTTATGTTTCTGGATCTCTTCCTGATCTTAGCTTCTAAAATCGTTCTGATTTGCAACACAGTACAGCTGTGGGTATCTGCAGAGACACTCGGGCTGTCTTTAATAGGGCTACCATAGGCACAGGTAGGAATTATGATTTCAGCATAGGCTTACACATTGATACCTGAACTAATTGCTAAAATTAGCTCAAACTCTCTGTGTGTGCTACAACCATGTTTCTGACACATCTAGCTGATAAAGCATGTTATCTTCTTAGCTATTTTCTGAACTGACATTTATTAAAATCCTTTTTGAAAATGCATGTGAGGATTGGACCTTATATTCCATCAAAGTTATCAGTAATGCTGCATATATTAATAAAATACTTCTATATACATGTTCTACCTTATATTGCATTAATCAAGGTGGAGATAAATCCAGGCCATTTAAATGCTTGTTCCTTAGTCAGGTTCTGCTTTCTGCAATTGTATGGAAGGTGGAAATAATGTTTCTTTATCTAGCACTAAAGACAAGTTACAAGATAAACACCCTTAATTACTCTTCATTGCAACATTCATACATGGTTTGTTATCATACAATGAAAAAACATCTCCAATAAAAATTTTCAGAGATTTCGGCAATCTTTTCTCTAATAGAAACATAAATATTAATTTTCTTTAGAAACCTTAAATCATCCAAATTGTTTGTGCTGCCCAAATTATTTGTATAGGCTATGTACCCTATGTAACATTTGGTACATTTCATGTACTTGGTAGGAACAGTACTTTATTACTGGATCATAGAGCCATCAAACATGAACTTCACAAGTTTAATGGAAAGCAAACCCAGTGTTACGGGTAACTTACAGGGTATATTGATGATAAAACAATCTTACTATCTATTTTAACACTGTTTTGATCTTTAAATATTAATATCTGCTTGTTGATTACTATTTTTCTTGGAATGAAATGATTATTGTTGTATTAAAATAAACCTTTAAATAATTTTGCTGTTATGCTTATGTCCTTAATTCTCTGATATGTGATAACAAGAGTCTGAAATGTTTAGCTAAAGTTCTTCAAACCTTTGGGTTTCTCTTTATATAGCAAAAATCCTTCATGGATTCTCATGTAATTCAGCAACCCATTCAGACTTCTGGTGACTGTGTTGGTAGATTTGGATGTGCCCCTGGGGATCTAGGGTGCAGTTTCACATTCAAATTAATCTGATGTAACCTACTTTCCCCTCTCTGCCCCCACTCACACATTCCTGCCCCTCCCTCACATAGCCTCTGCAGATCATGCGAATGTGTGGTTAGTTGACATGGAAACTAACCACACACAAGAAAAAAAAGAGATTTTTTTCTGCTGGTTTAGCGCAAAGACCTGATTCTTCAACATGATTGTTAGATCTGATGCAAGGGGTGACTGAGGGTGGGAATGGTCAAGACCTGGGCACCTTCCTTTGGTGGTTGACTTGCTGTGGCATTGGAGTAAATGCAATGTGGTGTTACATCTCTATTTAACTTTTTTATCATCCTTATCTCTGAAATATGCTGCTAAACTGTGTGCTATGGGATAAAAGACGCAAAGGATGCCAAAAAGGGCCAAAAGCTAGAAATTGATGCTGAAGTACTAAATTAGAGGAGCCAGACATATCCTGTTTCTCATGCACATCCGGGGTAGGAGCTGCAAGAAAGCCTGCCCCCTTTGAAACCACAGTGATAAGGAGGAAATGCTAGAGGAAGAAAGGCGATCTGCCATCTTGAAAACACACTAATTACTCCTTCTACTGACTGAATTCCAAGGTTGTTACTCACAGAAACGACCTGATGTGAGACCACAGCCAACCTTTCAAATACTGTTAGTCAATGTAGTAAATGTATGCCTGACACATGTAACTCTGAGACAGGCAAAGATAGAGACATTATTAGAGACATTAGGTGGCCTTTAACCAAGACAAGGACAGGTAAGAAACAAATCTACTAGGGTTCCTAGGAATTCAAAACATTCAAGGTTTGAAAAGACTCATTTCCCATTTTCTTTATTAATTTCAAAAGCAAGTGAAATGCCTGCTCAGATTGCATGAGAACTTTATAGAAAAAAAAATGCAATTCATAGCTGTTAAAGCCATCATCTGGCAAAGAAATCATTAACTACAGAGTCTGAAAAGATAACAAATACCTGCTGAGATTCATTAACTAGGAATTTTTATTCACTGCTGCACAGCTTGGATTGTTTTCAAATGGTCTTGGTATTGAAGAGGACATCCGTCTACTCCCAAATATCTGTTCCACTGGCAGGAGTGTTGTGATGTATTCAGAACCCCCTGGCTGTACTTCAAGAATTTTTCTATGTAGGAAGCAGGTCTAGATTTTTTTTCTGAAAGTATAATGAGAGACCAAGACATGGAGGTCTTACTCTGGATGAAATATTTCAGTGGGAAAATATACACACAAAACCCACTTAAAAATAAAGTTGGCAACAATCAATTATCTATAAGCCCAACTCTACAAGGCTTAACTGTAGTCTCTTCTCTGCTTGCTGAACAGCAATGGAGAGCCCAGAATTCTAGAAATTAGTTTTAGAGCACATATCTCATTCAGACATCCCAAAGGGTTGTGATTTCTAGAGCTTATAGACTCTTTGACACCACACTACAACAGATGCAGTGAAATGGAGCTGGTCTGCCGCAGGGTCATGGAGCTACTGCTCGTCACACCACTATGCTCTTGGGACTCTGGAAAATCTGACCATCTCAGCTTATGTTGGGGTACTGACACTTCCAGACTCTCAGAAGTCAATAGCTGATTTTCTTCAATTCTGGAAGTCTGGATTTGGTTGAGCCTTCAAAGATCATAGTTTCCATATAAAAAACACTAGAAACCACTATATATAGTGGGTAATATTCAAACATTTGCTTATTTCAGTACTTCCTCTTTTTTTTCCCTTGTCTCTGCCACAAAGAAATTTTTTGTGTATCTACTTCTCTTCTGAAATAGAACACTGTACCTTTTTCCCCTAAATGTTGAGATTTCCCCAGATTTTTATTAGGTCTTAGCCCATTGCAATTGTACCGCTGGACTCCAGGCAGCTAAGCTACTAACATTTCTGCTCTTACTGCTGGTTTACTCATGCCCGTTTGGAAACAGTCCCAGTGGGTTGGCCAGGGGAAAGCATCTGATGCTGATCACTGAAGTGAAGACCAGGACAAGCTACTGTTTTAATGAGTTTCCATAGAGTTCCCATATTGTCACAAAACACGGAGGTGAGCTGCCAGCATCCTTCCAGCTACAGCAGTTATTGGCTGCAAATATCTGGTTTAACTCATTAATGCCCTATTCCAGTTTGTCATTAACCCTTTGCCAATGACAGCCTTCAACAATGACTGCTGATGGAGGGGTCCATAGGAATGACACTGTTTGTTTGTCAAACAGGACTTGCTTTGAAACAGACCTGCCGATGGTCCTGAATTGGAGGAGGGAGAACAAACGTGTTCCTCCGTAGCTGTGGTGTTGAGGGATGGTCACTCTTGAGCAAGAGTAGTGTTGTGGCTTAATCTGTCCAGCAGTTAAAACAACCACATGGTGGCTGGTCACTCCCCTCTCCCAGTGAGATGAGGGAGAGTAACAGAAAGGAAAAAAACTCTTGGGCTAAGATAAAGACAGTTTAATAGCACAGGAAAGAAAGAAGAGGAGGAAAAAATAATAACAGCAGCAACAACAATAATAAAATAAAGACAGTGATGAACAGCACAATTTCTCACTACCTGAAACCAAAGTTCAGCTATATCCTGGCTTCTTGGCCAACACTCCATTAATATACAGAACATGATGTCATAAGGTATGAAATATCCCTTTGGCCAGTTTGGGTCAGCTGTTCTGGCTGTGTCCCCTCCCGGCATCTTGTCACCTCCCTGCTTTCTCAGCAGGGCAGTATGAGAAGCCGATAACTCAAAACATCAGTTTGTTATCAACATCATTCTCATCCCAAATCTAAAACACAGCACTACACCAGCTGCTAGGAAGAAAATTAACTTCATCCCTAATGAAACCAGGACAGGCAATGAGGAGATCCAGAGCCAGATGAAGGAGGACTGTCTGTAGGCAGTCCAGATGCTGCTCTGTGCGGTATGTATGTGTAGGCTAGTCCTGGCTACTTTGGATTTCTTGCCATTGTGCAGGACAGTGGAGCTAAGGCACAAGAAATCTGTTGAAAGGGGGAAACAGTGTGGACATAAACTTCACATTTAACTGTTTGCACAATAAAATTTACATTAAAAACTGTGCTTGTGCATTTACAT
Source organism: Heliornis fulica (assembly GCA_013399135.1). Classification (NCBI taxonomy): domain Eukaryota; kingdom Metazoa; phylum Chordata; class Aves; order Gruiformes; family Heliornithidae; genus Heliornis; species Heliornis fulica. The sequence goes on along the minus strand of VXBZ01000406.1, from coordinate 55,338 downwards.
CTGTACAACTTCCCATACAAACACAAAATGAGGTATGGAAACACACCCCAGATCTTTGTCATGGTGGCTGGGAATATGATGAAAAATATGATGAAAACATTGTGTGATGAGTGCCTGATTTTGTTTGGCTGGTGAGAAAGGCTAGACAGCAAAAGTGAAGTTTTACTGGTCTGAGCTATGTTCTCAAAGTTGCAAATTCTCCTAGGAGTAGGCAGAAGAGGTTGCCCTTCCTATCAGATGGTTACTGATCCTTCAGCAGACCACACTCCAGCCCACTGCAGGAATGACTGTGGGTGATTTTTCCTGCAGGGAATGAGGCGGTGTATGTGAACACACAAAGCACTCTGCCAGTGGGGGTCTTAGTCAGGAACATTTTATGTAAAGGCAATGACATTTCACCTGTGTCTTATGGTGTTGCAGCTGTTTAGTGAGCCAAGGATCCCACCTCAGCCTAAAACGTTTTGTGATACCAGTTATAACACTAATATCAACCACTCTCCTTCACTGTGAAACCAGCAGCAGCAGAATTACACCAACAACCCTTCTGCTAGAAGATGAGTGGGTTTTGTCAGCACAATTCACAGTGGTGCAGGTTAGATTTAGCAGCACAATTTTGCTCAGGAACATGATTTTTTTCACACATCTAATCAATTAGGTGTATGTGGCTGTTATCTTTGTAGCCTAGGCTGCACCCAAAGCATATAGCAATTAGGCCTAGGAAATAAAAATGTAGCTTAAAATGCCTTTTCCAAAGCAGTACTATTTTCTTTCAGACATCCTCCCCACTCCACCCCCAGCCTTCCCCATCATAGCAACATGAGTAAAAGGCATGTGTAGTCTGATGTTCTCAACTTAGTCTGAGGGTAACAGTTGCCCGTGGCAGAGTGGGACTGCAAGAAATTGAGGAAAGCAGGACTGCAGCAGAGCTTGCTGCTCCCAGAGGCTAGTGAGGTGCCTGGAATGGGATACCATCACAGCTTCTCTCTGCAGTGGCCACCTACAGGCAGACACTTTTCCCTCAGTGTGGATGGGTCCAGGGCCTGAGCAAGCCCTGGTGCTCGTGCAGCGTGACCAGCAGCCAGGGCACTTCAGTCTCTGGAGATGTGGGCAAAGACTCCTTGGGGTTCAAAACAACACTTCAAGCTCTTATAATTGGAGTTTTGTCAAGTTTTGTCAAGATTCTTATCAGGTTTTCACTGCAGTGTGTGGTGTCAGCCATTTCTTCTGGAGACACTTTAAAGTGTCATTGCCAGTATCTGATCTTCTCACTTTCTCAAGATCTGTCCAAGATTGCTTTTGCTTTCACTGCAGGGTGAAAGAACTACAGAGTGTATCTTCTTCACTTTATCAGTGCCTCACGCTCCCTCTTAAAACATGTTTGAAAATACTTTTACAAGCAGTCAGTTGGTGTGGGGGAGTTACGGTGCAGGGACTTCACTCTCTGCCAATCCAGCTGAGGAAGATGCTTAAACCTCTGACTTGCCCCAATTCTCTGTCACTCTCACTTTCTGAGGATAGGACTCACTAGATTTCATTTGTGCTCTTACCCAGTGCCCATCCCAGTGTTATCCCAGTTTTCTCTCACTTCTTCCTCCTCTAAGATTCCCATTGGGTTAGTGTTTGGAGGCAACTGTGACTTATATTCCTAATCAGACATAAAATGAGGGAAGAATTGTTTATAAAAACATCATTTCTATGCATCCTGTGGGCACTTCTGTGTTTCAAATCTTATATTCTTGCATAATGGTCGATTATTGATTCCTCTATTTGAAACTGAAACCTCTGCTCTTCTCAGAAGGTCTGATCAGGTTTGACACAAAATGATTACCTAGCTAGGGATTATACTTTTTATAACTAAACCGCAGATTTTAATAAAATATTGAGAAGTGATTTCACAAGAGGGTTCCAGAACCTGAAAATGGGAGGAGGAATATTCCTTTAGTAGCTTGTATAGGATTTAGATAATTTCTGGATTAGCCTGTTAAATTTGATTTAGGTCCTGATTCAGCAGAGCATTTTAGTACTGCTTACCTTGCTGAAATGAACAGGGATGGATCTGAACACAGACTTAGAGAGCATTACTTGTTGGTGGATGAGAGTTTTAAAGGTATTTAAATGTTTAACTCACTAAGTACCTTTAAAAATCTGTCTTGAAATACCTTGCTGAGTTAGGGCCCTAGTTCCCATTAAATTCTCTATGGGCTGGATTCTCCAGTTTGCCAAGTTCATTTGTTCCCTTTAGACTTCCTCCTGAGGTTTCCCTTGATCAGCTAATGTGTGTCAAAATACACCTTGTTCTGTCTGCAGCTGGCATTTAGAATACATTCATTAAACACGTTGGCTAATGTGTTATTAAAGAAACACCTTTTATCCTTCTCTAATCATATTCTTGGTACATGTCTCATGATGCAATAGGTGTTGGGTGCATTTCAAAGGTGTGTAATTGTGTCTCAAGAATCGTGATGTAACTGGCTTCTCAAGTATCATCCTTCCATGCCCGAGACAGGGCTGGGTTAGTTTATGGGATGACAGCATATTTGATATGTTGGCACTGAGTGGAGGAAGAGGTTGGTGGTAATGTTACTGGGAGGTCATGCTTGGTTATGGTCCAGCACTCTTTCCAGAGCAGCCACCCTACTGCCAGGAACATCGTGTAGAACAGGTTGACCAGGTCCTTGTGTCCCGTGGGCTTACAAAGCTGTAAAAGCCCAGGGAGAGCAGTCGTCTTCCTGCACAGTGCAGTAGCTCCGCACCGGGACAGTGCACATGACTGGAAGAACCCTGGTCCAAAAGAGGGAGGTGTGCTGTTGGGTGAGCAGGGTGATGCAGCCTGTGGATTCCACATGTATCCACCCTACCACCCCCTCCACCTCCCCTTTCCCTCCCCCCAAATCTCTGCCTGACAATGTTAGCCCTCAGTGCCTTATTGCCGAGCTTTGGGAGGAATGCAAGTGCTTCATTGACCACGGGGTTGAATTTCACCCGGATTAAATCCCTTTGAAAACCTAAACTGGCTTGCTGATGAGCTACACAGAAATGCTTCCTGTCTGCTGCATTACCATCTCTGGGTTTTGCCCTTTCTGAAACACAAAGCCCTCATGGAGAGATTTCAGACCTTGGGGTAGATGGTAGTGAAAGAAACATTATCCTCCTCTAACAGAGGAGCAGCTCAGTTGATTTAAGTCAGGTTTGGCTGCAGGAATCTTCATCAGCTTTAGCTTCTCGTGCTGAAACCTAGCATGAACAGGCTGGATGATTGAGCATTTTTTAAACTAGAGAAAAGCAGACTTGTGAGAAAAATCTTCATTTGAGCCATAACTGTCTGGGATCTACCACCTCTCCTCATTTGTGCCATTTATCAGTATTTAATACAAATATATACATTGGAGCAAAAGGGAAGAAGAGAACCCCACAGGACATGACTTCCAATTAGCAGGGGGTCACATCCCCTGCTGTGATTTACTATTGGAAAAACATGCAAAAGATAATTGAACATTACACTCTCATCTCCCCCTGCTGCTGGCAGCATTAGGAGGAGGGTTGCCCTGGACCCCTGGGGGAGATGTGGAGAAGGGATCAGGCATTTACATGCAGCGCCACATAATAACAGTGATTCATAACCACATGGCACTAAACTCATTGGGCCAGATCTTTAGCTAGTGCCCGCTGGTGTAGCTTCATTGACTTCAGGAGGGAGATGCTGATTTACGTTAGCTGCAGATCTGGCCCATTTACTTTTTCTCTTTAAGAAAGCAATAAAATATACAGAGGGAGAGCAGGATGTGCAGTGCTCTGCACAGCAGCCTGATGGGTTTCTGCAGAAGAATGCTAAATATCTGAGAGATACTGACTGCTGCTGCTACATAAGACCAGGTTATATTGTCTCTTGTGGCTCCAGAGCGTAGCTTAAACTGAAATTTGCTATTTGTTACTTGGAATGCTGGAAGAGTGATATAAGTTATAGCTAAGCTCCATGGAGCAGTCAAGGACAAATCACTTTCTGTACAGCTTCAGGCTTTTGCTACCAGTGTCATCATCTGGAGGTGCTGGCACTCGTAGTATGTGAGAAAGTTTCCATAGCCTGACCATTTTTTTATTCTGGTTTGCCTTGGTCTGAGTTAGTTTAAGAGTACAGGCCAGAGGCCAGGGGTCCTCATGTCTCTGTCCAGCTCCAGCAGTGACTTGCAGTGTTACCTTCTGCAAGTCCTTCCACAGTCCTGTGTGTTTGACTCCATTCCTTGGCTCCTGAGAAGATTTTATTTCCCTTGTACAATTGCCTGGGAATTTTTCAGCTTCCTAGGAAGAACAGGCAGCCCCTCTCCAATGAGACCTGGGCCAGACACAGCTGTCTCAGGCTGAGACCACACACAAGTCACCCCAACCCTTGGGTAGAAGGGTTAGCAGGACAGTCTTGGCACTTCTGGGGGACAGGGGTCTGGGACGGGCTGGGGTCTGTGCATCTGTGCCAGGAGTACAGCTGCTCTACATAGAAGGTAATTTGCGATGGGAGCACCAGGGTCCTGGGACCCGCAGACTTTACTCACTCCATTTGGCACAGGCTAGAATGAAGAATTTTTAATGACAGGGCTTGAAAATGTTAGCAGACTATGTACGCCATGCCTGCTTTCACTAGCTAAAGCGGCCAGTAATTTAATTACATGTGTGGCTTACAGCTATCTTACGCACGCCTATCAGTTGCACGCTGAAACCTGATGCAGGAGGGTGGGCTGGCCCTGGGAAAGGCTGCTGGGAAGCCGTGCTCATCCCCTCTGACCCACGTATGACTGCCAGGGTCGGGATTCAAGAGTGGGGATTGCATTCAAGGACACAATAGTTTCCTCCTTTTGAACAGGGTTGATGTGGTTGCAGGAATACATAACCAACATGTCTGCTTAATTCTTTTTCTTTTAATGTGGCTTCCTGTTCTAGTCCCTCTGCCCATACTGCAATGCTGTGTGCTCCTCCAGTCAGGCACCATAGCTTTAAACACCTTTGCTAAATGCTAATATACTCATCACATTGCTGGCTTGTGAACAAGCTTGCTATAGTGTGAGCTGGCTTCAAAACTCAGCTCTGAGCCCTGTCTCACTTTCTCAAAAAATCATGTGGTGCTGGAGGAGTAATTTAGGTGCCTGTGCTGGTGACTGGGAGGGAATTGTGCTGATCTGATCTGTGCTGCAATAGTACCTGAAGGGGAGACAACAGGAAGAACAAAACTCAGTATTGTTTGCTCGGCACTTATAAATAATTTTTCTATCCTTAATAAAACCTCTATCAGCTTAGAAATCTCAGTGTGTTAAAATAACTAATGTTGAGCTGTTTCAGCTTCTCTCCTTTTGCATTCATGCTTTCAGGCTTTCATTTCTTTCCTTTGCCAACTCCTATCCTGTAATCTCCTGACTATAAAAGTTTAGGCTTTATTTTAATGAAGAGTGAGATTATCCACAATCACATGACTCCAGGAGCTGTGTGATTAAGGAAGAAGCACACATAACACCACAAAACCAATAAAAATAATAAAAAAATCCCCATGCTTATCACATCAGCATTTGCTCCTGCTAGAGAAGTCCTGGGGAAGAACTAGACCCAGACCCAAGATACAGATGGAACCTGGGAATGAGGACAGGTGGTGGTTCCAAGGTTTTTATTAGCATCATATACTAGGTGCCTCAAAATTAACCTTATTAATACCATTTTGCAGCATGGAAGTGCTATTGTTTCCATTTCACTGCTGGGAAATAGGGACACAGCCACAATTAACAACTCACAAAAAGTTGCTTAGGCAGTCTAAAAAAGATTTAAAAAAAAAAGTGTCTGGATCCTGGGTCAGAGTCCTCACTGGTGGGCCATTCCTTCTCGCTGGTGAAGCAGAGGGTTAGTAACACCACGTTAACCTCTGCAGGCTGGGTTAGGGTTTGGTGTAAGGAAGCAGTCAAACGTGTGGCTGTCTATCTGGTGGGTATTTGCACTAATAAAATTGCTGAGTCTGGAAAGCTGAGCATTTTCCCGTGTGATTGCTGCTGTTTCATTTTCTGGTCATGGTGGGAACAGCCTTTCTGGTTCTTAATGGAATTAGTGAAACATCCAAACATTTCATAACTTTAATGGCTGTAGAAGTGGGAGAAACTCCAGCTGGTAGGAGTAGAGATGGCTCCTGGTTTTCCAAGACACTTTCCCTTTTCTTTAGTGATCTGTTTTATTTTATTTTAGTAACCTGCTGTCCTCTCTCTTTTTAGGTTTGGACAGAAGAAAAGGAGAGAGCAGGTAAGTAGAGGTGCAAAGTTATCATCTTAAGAAGCATCCAAGAAAAGAGTAGAGATAAGGCAAATTGCAACTTCTGTTTCTGCCAGGATAAGGCTCTGCTCAATGTTGGCCTGTGCTGAATCTTCCCTTGATGCTTTTCTGAAGCCAGTAAAGACATCAAGTCCCTCTGATGAACTGAGGCTTGTTACTGACTACTCCAGCCTAAATAGAGGACACCCTGTAGTTGTTTATGGAGGGGAATATCCCCTTCTATATACACTTCCCTTTGAAGGCAACAATCCATTTTAAAATTACCTGGTACATGCACACAGAAAGCCTACTGTGCTTCAGAATGAGCAACCCGATCAACATGTGCCTGTGTTTTTTTCTCTCACAGCTTTGTGCATGAATTAAATACACCATTAGAAACGTATCCACTGCATCCGTGTCTCAGCACATAGATTGGATGAGTACCCTATTTGTTAAGACCATGGAAAGTTGTTTTTCCTTTAAATATATTTCCCATGTACTTTTTTATTTTTGCAGGCAGTAGCTATGTAGCTAATGAATCTGTTGGCTAGTGAAAGATGGGAAGTTGTAGTACTAGACATCAAACAGGAATTTAGGAACGCTGTGCCCTGCGTTAGCTCCCACACTGAGTCATCTGCATCCTCTTTGGTAAATTACATGGAGCAAGTAAAGATGCTCCAACTCACCTGAAAATGCAGTATGTGCCCCAAAGCATCACCTTCCCCTCCACATGGCGCCTTCACACTCAGTCTGCAAGCAGCCTACATGACAAAGCCCATGGTTTGGGCAAGCAAAGTCTGCTTTGTGGGGATACTCTGACGCTGCCTGAGGCAATGCTTGCAGTCAGCAGTGTGGGAAAAGGGCAAGCTGGGGCTCAGGACCAGCTTGTAGCCACCCTTAGCAGACCAGAGTGAACATAGCCATTAAGATTTGCAAAATAAGGATAACACCTCTCAAAAGCATCGTGGCACTTTTTTGACAGGTGTTTACTTGTCCTTGGTGTATCTCACTCTGCAAATAGCTCCACAGAACATTTTTGGAAGGGGAGAGGATTGGTGGATGGTATAATAGAGTATGACGATGGGTAGCAGAATTGGATTCTAATATTTGCAAATTGCCTTGGGAGCCTGTGATGAAAGGCGAGATGCAAGTGCAAAGTATTATTATTCTAATGATGCCTGACTCTCGCTGAGCTGTGCCTTGTGGAAGTGTGTGAACTTTGGAGCATGCCCTGATGAATGTGAACCATGACAGCTCTCAGGAGATGCAGGGGATGCTGGCAACAGCTTAATCAATTATGACAGCAATGGTAAGATCTGTCCAGATTAGAGCACTTCAAAAACTACAAAGCCTCAGGCTTCTCTGTCTAGGTTTTTACGAGAGTGGGACAATGAAGGAAATGGATTGATTGGGGTCCTTTGAAATGTAGTAATGCTAGCATCTGCTGGCTTAAATGCAAGACCAGCCAGATAGTGTTTTATCGTCTAAAGATGCAGGGTGGCACAGGAGGCAGAGCTGTGAGTTGTACTGTGATGCCTGCCTGTAAATGGGTTAGATATGGTGTTTCCCTGGGAGAAGGGTGGGTTATCTCAAATGTGTTACTGTAAAACAAGACAGGAATGAAGGGAAACAAAATGAAAACATCACACAGAGAAGGTGTAGGGGTATGGGTAACTCTTCAGAAATATTAGATTAAAGGAAGACATTTTCTGTTAGTAATCAAATTATCCTCTTCCTTTCCAAGACAAATGGACCCATTTGAGGAACAGATAGGCAAGATAAAGCCTCTTAGCCAGAGTGATTTTATCTCCCTCTCAAGTGTGTGTGCATGTGTGAATCTCAAATAAGCACAGCAGCAGAACATGGAGAGTTACATGAGCATGATGATTTATTTAAGCATGCATGTGTTTTCACCAGAGAAATGAGGAACTTAAACCAGGTGAGGGTTGAAATAAGGAAATAGGAATAAATACAATGCTATTGTAAAACTATTTCCTAAATACTGTCCTCAGAAGCAAGCCAGAAACTAGTCACACAGATGAATGGCATGTGCAGATATGTGAATATTTTGAGGTATATAAAGCTGACTTGGAAGCTACTGGTCCTTTTAAAAGGCTTCACAGGCAGCTGCTCAAAGAGTCACCCAGACATTTTAGGTAGTTTCTCATTTCACACTGGCAAGAGTGGATGTGTGCAGGTACTTGTCCTACTCTGCTGCACAAGGATGAGCCAAACCCCCCAGGTACCCAGAGCTGTGTGGGACAGCTTTAAGTACAGTTTTGTGTAACTGCTCCCGATAGCCACCATTCCTGCATGACAATAGGAAATGCAAATCAAGCGTGCAGGGAAATCCTGAGCCACTCAGTATGTTGCAACTATTTGCCCGGTGGCCTGGCTGAGCCACTTACGTCCTCAGTGATGCTTCGTGGCAGCTTTTTTTGCAGTGCAATGATTCACTCGCTGCTGGCGTCACCTGCGGCAGTGTCTCCGTCACTGCCTGACGTAAGGCAGACAGAGACAGGAGTCGAGCGTGCGTGTCTCATGCCTGGCGTGTGAAGCCTGGCACTTGCACACAGCCTGGTGACAGGAGCAAGAGCAGGAAACGAACCTGTAGCTGTACAATGAAGGGAGTGAGCAGGGCTGGGCTTGTCCGGGAAGCAATACGCCCTGACTCCTGAGGGAAGAGCAGCTTTGCCGAAACACCTCCACCTGCTCCCTCTGCTCCAGGTATAATGTCTCATCTGAACGGAGAGGATCATCTCAGACCTGTGGTTTTGATAGCCCTGCACACATCACTGGAGAGTGAGCGCAANGTATAAGCACGGGATTAGCAGTGCAGTCCTGGCTCCAAATGCTGCTTTGGAGGTTGGCAGCAGGCCAGTTTATAGCTCTTCTTCCCTCGTTCTCTGGGGAACAGCACTTTGGGTATGAATCTCCCTGTGGAACCTCATTGACATTACAATGTTTCCGTTTCCTCAGGAAAATGAGTATCAAAACCATTCAGTCACTTAAGCAAAGCACGTTGAGGCCAGCCTGTGAGGAATGTCCCTCACAAGAAGGACTTCGGAGTGCTGAAGTGTGCCCAGAGAAGGGTAAGGAAGCTGCTAAAGGGCCTGGAGCGGTTCTTATGCATGGCAGAGGGAACTGGGGTTGTTAAGTGTGGGAAAGAGGACACTGTCACCCATCACTACCCAAAAGAGGTTGTAGCCAGCTGGGAGTTGGTCTCTTCTCCCAAACAACAAGTGATAGGACAAGAAGTGGTCTCAGATTATGCTAGGGGAGATTTAGATTTGATATTAGGAAAAATTTCTTTACCAAAAGGGTTGTCAGACATTGGAACAGGCTGCCCAGAGAGGTGGTGGAGTCACCATTCCTGAACATGTTTAAAAGATGGGTAGATATGGCACTCTGGGACATAGTTTAGTTGACACGGTGGTGTTAGGTTAACAGTTGGACATGATGATCTTAGAGGTCTTTTCCAACCTTAAAGGTTCTCCGAGTCTGTGATTCTGTATTTCTGTGCTTCTGTGCTGTGGGAATGGAGAGTGTCGTGCATAGCTGAGGGCTCATATCCCACTGCCCACTCCATGAAACATAAGCCACAGCAGGTGAAAACAGAATCAAATGTGGTTTCTTTGCCACTCTCCTCTAAGGCATTTCCAGCCTTCCTTCCTTCCTTCCTTCCTTCCTATATTGTTTGCAGTGACATGCTGTGCTTTGTTCATATTCCTGCTTGGACTGGGCTGGTTTTATTGCTAAACAGGGCCCCTGGTATAAATGTGGGTACCTGGAATGGTGCTGATGTTCGGTAGGTGATCAGTGTACACCATTGTAGACCCCGACCCATGTACAATAAATGCACATAAGTCAAAGTGTTAGGCAGATGGCTGACTGTGAGTGCCTGACTTTGATGTTGCAACTCCTTCTCCCTCTTTATTGCAGAGAGGCACAGTCTGGCAGCCCTAAATACTAGGCAATGAATCACTTACTTAATGACTGTAATAGGCAGCCAGAACACCGTCCACAGCCTTTTGGGGTCTATTCAACATCTACTTGCCTGTCTGTAAGCACACATTTAGAAATAATAATTGACCCCTGATTCATAGGGTCAGTATTTTTATGTACCTACATTTTTATGATGAAAAGGGAAAAGCGTTTTCTTCATGGGGTTTAATTTACAAAGAGGAGAGTTGGACAATTGTTGGACTGGCTTTATGGGAATAAGAAAGGTGTAATTTTAAAAACTGAATAATCCTGGAAGGGTTTTTCTCTTTCCTTTTTCTTTGTCTTCTTTGTTGTTGGGCTTTTTTTTCTTTTTTAAAGTTTTTTTTTAAACTTTTTTTTCTGTTTCCCCCTTCCCCTGCCCCCAGCTTTGATCTTTTACAGCTGAGTAGTCACTTTAAGAAAGTGCATTTGTTGCCACTGTGAGAGGTTTTCATCATATATCCAAAGACCAGTTGCCACCCAGCCGATTAGTGTAACAGAGCAACTGGTTTTTAATTTCCACCATAAGTAGAGACCTGTCCTGAGGACCCATTTGAAACATTTTTTGCAAACTCTGTTTAGTCATTAATGAGGTGCAGAGAACACTATTGTATGTGGCTTATTGCCATTCATATCTCCACAGACATGTCTATAAAGACTAGCCCAGGTTTCATTGCTATCTACTGGATCATAAGATCTTTTTCACCTAACATATCTGTTTACTTCCTACTTTTGGATCTGACATCATGACTTCCTACGAGTTTCTTAAAGTAGCTTCTACCATCATTACCTCCATGTATTCTGCTTTCCTTGTCTCCAGTGTGAAGAAATTAATAATCACCAGGTCTCGCTACTTCCTTCGACCTTCCACAGCCATCAGAGACCTTACACAGACTGATGGCTCTTCTTCCTCTACAATCATGATCTCTTCAGCAGGTCTAAAAATCTAGTCACAGGAAGCTGTTTGCGACTCCCTTCTGGCCCTTGCACCCAATTTTCTTTCCCATTGATACCATGGAGTGAGGAGTAAGGAATGGAAATGCACTACTTGATTTGCCATCTTTGCTCTTGCACATCAATGGCTACACTCACACCCTGAATGCTGAGTGTGTTACTGTGTCCTTTCCCCCTTCTGACTCATCTCTATAGGTCATTACATGGTCTGTCTCTCACAGCTGTAATTACAGGCCTGACTTAGTAAGCAGCTCTGGAAGCTACTTACTTTGTGGAGATCATTGGTTTGGGGTTCTCTGGGGATGCTATGGGCAAAAATGACTGGGCAAACCATCTTCTCAGTGTTCATGAACCTGGCTGTAAAGATGCTGCAGCCTTCAGAGGAAGTGTGGAGAACCCATTCCTGCCTGTCAGTATTGCAGTATGCTTTCTACCCTCCCCCCCTCCACCATACCCAGATTTCCACTACTTCCATAAAAAAAAAGAATAGTTCCACAAAAAGAAATAGTTCCACAAAGAACAGTAGGGATAGAAAGCTCTGATGGGCATTTTGAAGCCCATCTTGACTACATCAGCATAAAAATGGTACCCATATCAGCTCAAAAGGATTTGAAACACCAGGTCTGACCTCCCAGAGCTGCAGTTGCAGTAGAGACCGTGAGCTGAGGAAAAAAATTCAGACTGGTTCAGGCAGGTCTGTGAGGTGAAAGGTGGCCTTTGTTTGAGAGTACTAAGTTCCTCCACAGACACAACCTGTTGAATTGTTTAATTCTCTGCTACCCCCACCCGTGAGAGCTATGGAAGGTACTTCCTTCATTAAAATGATTCATAGTCTTTTAGAAACAGACCTTTCATGAACAACTAAGTTATTTTTTTGTTGGCTTTTATTTTGCGAAGTTTTTCCAAGAGAAAGAAGTGACACGGAGAGATGAAAAAGCACAGAAATTTTTAAGGAGAAATTTTACTTTGTTAAAATATAAATCTCTCTATGCTGAAGACAAGACTTAAAAAGCAGAAAAGAATTTGACTACATATTCCTAGGAAACAAAAAATATCTTTATCCTTATAATGACTACTGAGGAATCCGGCATCTTTCATGGGGATGGGATTTATAAAGGGCATCGGAGTCAGTAGCTCAGGAAGAGCACACAGAGCATGCTAACTTTAATATACCTCTAGAGACAAGGATTGAACTTTGCTTTCATGTTTAATATAAAAGACAGAACTTCTGGTAGCTCTGCGCCCTTCTGGCATGATCTAGACTCATTTGTTTAGATCTGACTTAGATGTGCGACTATCTGCCATGAAATTATTGGCACCGGTTTTGCAGCATAAACCATGACCTACAGCTTCTATCTATCTATCTATCTATCTATCTATCTATCTATCTATCTATCTATTTATTTATTTTTTCTGGGCAAGATCCAGATCTAGAGCAGTTTACCTTCCTGAAAAATGACAAGGTTGGAACTTAAACCAATCTATCTGCTGGCTTGAGGGAATAAAATGTGAACAACTCTTTGAATAGTCCATTCTCTGAGAGAAAGGGTCAGGAGTATACGTTAGAACACATAGTTCTGCCTCTCAGTGCAAAGTAATAGGCAAGCAAGCTTAGGATGAGCATAGATTCAAGAAAAGGATGGTTCTCACTGGTATAGAAATAATTCCATATATAGACAAGCCCTAAGTAAGCTGTTTCTCTTTCTTCAACAAGCCTGTTAATTACTGGTATTTGTTTGAGTCTGAGGTATGTTAACAGTGTGAAGGGGAAGTCCCTAATATGTGAGAGATTGATGCTGTGATATTCCAGAGGGCAAGTGAAGTTTTACTCTTTGACTGTGGGGTGTTCACTCACAGAGATCCCAGCAGACTTGTTTAGCACTTTTTAACCCACTGAAGTCACCACTGCAAAGGCTTTGCAGTGACAGAGGGAGCTCACTTGCTCTTTCCTCATGTTAATATTTGGCTACATCACGGTGTATGAGTGACCTATTAATCAATTAGTTGCAAACTGCTGAAATGCCACGTTTTTATATGTGAGTGTAGGTAAAACAGGGAAGCATATTCAGGTCAGATCTTAAGGTTGTGCAGACATCTACCATGGTAGATTATCTGCAGACAATGTCAAGGGGAACTCTGTGTGTTGCACATTGTGATAATTATCAGTCTTAGAAAAACGCTGGTTATCATCTAAAATTCCATATGCCAGGAGCCATGTCATTTTCTACTGCAAAGCATAAAATTCTGTATTCCATTGCAGTTGGTAAAGATGAATATTCATTTCTAATGACCCGTATCTACCTTGCTATTTTTTAGCTCATTAGAAGATGAATCTGAATTGTGAGGGAGACTAACTAGGTGAGAAGCTTAACCCTGATCATGCCATAGGATGAAACTTAATGTGTAGTATCTTGCATACAAGCAATAGCTAAAATTTCTTCAAACAAATAGTACAATGGATTGATTTACATATGGAATTAATCAAACTAAATGATTGCTCAAACTAAAGTGGTTGAAGTTGAACAGCCAAGAGAAAGAGAAATTAGTTACTAAAAAGAGAATATGTTATGGTGATATACCTAAGATGTGAAAATTTTGGAAGAAGCTATGCACTAATTCACTTACACATGAATGTAAAGGAGAGATTTTTTTTAATGGTGTAGGAGGGAGGACGGTGGGAGGATGCATATGACAGATAAGAAAAGAAAGTGACACAGTGAGGGTCTTCGATCCTTGGGGTGACAAATGATGGGGTAAATCCGAGGAGAGTTTTTCATATAAGCATAATGATTTGGAGTTCCATAGAGAAAAAGTAACCATGTTTGGATCTGCATTTGAACTTGTGCCCTCTTTGTATTTTTAGCTGGGTACAGAACAGCAATTTTAATGTACTGAGACTTGAGCAAATGATTTGCAGCTCAGCTTTCCTGAAAGCAGCCCCTTCTTTGTGATGGATAAGTGACATTTCAATAAGTCAGGGTTGTTTTTTTGGGAGATCTCTGCAAGGCTGGTAAGCAGGAAAGAGCTTCCATATGTGGATCATCGAAGAAAACCCAGGGAGCACTTCTAATAGGTTGGTAGAAGATAGCTAACAGCCTTCCCCTGCCCCCCTTTCCCCCAGCTTACTCTTTACAGACTCATATTTTCTGAAGAGGGATTTGCTCTTTGTTCTAGCAGGCTCCTCTAAGTCAGCATATAGAAAAAGGCTGAACACAGAGATGGAGAGAGACAAGCATGCAAAGTTTCAAAAGGAAAGGAAGGTCTATGCCATGACAAGGTTATCCTTTCTTTTCTTCACAGGGACCTAATGATACCCCATTTTCTGAATAATTGTCAGCAGCTATCATTCCGGTAGCCGGAATAAAAATCCCTTCCATGCAAGGTGTTTGTATTGCTGTATAAATAAAGCCAAAGAAAAACTTTATTTAAGAAAGGTGTGTGTGAGAATATCCTCCCTTGTTGAGAATGACTGGATAAGGCAAGCTGTGTATGGATTGAAGATATTTACCTAGGCCTAATACTGGTGCCACAGAGGTTGGTGGGAATTTTGCTATGTTGCGAGGAGAGAATCAAGTTTTCTGTTGGCTCTCTGGGGATGGGACAGGCAGAGCTCAGTGGGATTGAGGTATTCCTGCAATATGCCACATTGTTTTGATCAAGGGGCTTGCATCATTCTAGGAATGGAGATGTTTAGTGAAGGGTGCAGTGCTTCAGATAAATAAGCAACTGAAACTTGGTATGTTCATCCACCACTTATCTGAACTAGCCAGATCTCTTTGTTGTGCAAAATGAGCCTGGAAAGTTTATGAGGATAAACTTCCTTCTGGCATTTGATATTCTTTGTTTCTGCTTCAACTGGAGGCACAAAATCAGCTTCACACTGGTGTCCACTTATTTCTGCTCTTTGGTTAGGCCCTTTTCTTCACCTTTTCTCCCCATATGCCACCATCTATGAGGCACAGGCAGCAGCTGCTGGAGAAACCAAATTCCTGCACATTCCCAGCACCTTCCCTTGCACTTCTGAGTGGGGTCACTGGTTTGTAAGCCAATTCCAGTACATTTAAGGGAGATTGTCTCTGTGGAAACAAGGAATCTCACCTACATATAGAGTCATTATTATTAAGACACTGACGGAGTTGAAGCAGAATAGGTGAAGTTTTGTCTGGGACAAATGATGCTGCATGACTGTGAGACACTGATAACATGTCCTTCAGTTTTCTACAAATATTTACTTTCCAATAAACTTAGATGTGGCATTACAGTAAGGAAGTTATGTAGTTCAGCATAAGATAATACAAATTTTTTTTAGGCTAATCCCTGTTTAACTCTGTAGGTATTAGTTGAACCTGTTGTTTCCTATTGCTTTAGTTTTCCTGGATATTTAAGAAACAGGTTTGGCTATGCAATCCTATTCTGATGTTTAGTAGTTAGGGGTTTTACATATCTAGATAGTTGATTTATGGGATCAATCAGTTCTCAGAGGATCAAATGACCCAAGCTAAAGCAGGAAACAGAAGTCCAGTTAAAACAGACTTAAAAATATGGCCCTGGAAAATGTCTGGATGAAATTTATTTGCAGAATAAATTTACGCTATTTGCAGAAGGGTCACTAGTGTCACTTTTACACTGAAAAGTCAGCTGCTCTTTCAAATGTTTTAATCCTCAGTGGCTGACAACAGAACTTTTTAAGCAAGTGTGCTGTTCTCTAAAATCCCATGTTAGGATGAAACCTTTTTGTCTCTTAGATTTTGCACTTTCTGATGAAGAGTCATGCTTGTTCGCAGAAGGCTGGATCCTTTTATAAAAATGTTGTTTATCTGAAAACATGTTTTTGTTTTAAAAAGGTTTGATGTACCCAAGCTCAAGATATGTGGTAAGATCTACCTGCCCTGTTTGTGATTGACTGTTTGTAGCAATGTGCTTCTGGGTTTCTAAAAGTAGCAAAAACTGCATGGTCACTTTTTATGTCTGTTTGGAGAGGGGTTTACTTAGCTCTCTACACTATCAAATGACTCAAAAAATCACCATATGTCAGATTAGATCAGCTCAAAAATTACAGCCAGGAAAACGCTGGTAGCTTTTCTGGAGTTACATGAAAGTTTACATAATTGTCATTGTATGTCATTGGATTCAGCAGCTGCAGGAAGATACTGGTCTCCAATAAACAGAGATAATTGATTAATAAACTGTATCTGTGGCCACCACAGTTTACGCTGTGCTCTGAGATATGCACATCCAGGTCTGGAGTCCTGCTGTTGAAGATACAATTTACTCATTCAGTTCAAACTCTGTATCTGGTCTGAAAAATGGTGGTGAATCATCTGAAAACCCAAAACTGATTAAGACAAATGCACATGATGGCTGGGCAAGCATTTCAGGATAAGACAGATTATATCCATGGCAAAATTTCCCTTGGCTTTTATATGATGTAGGGGTGGAAAGGTTGGGAAGGTTAACTGAGTCCAGTCTCTCTTCTCAAAATATTGTGAAATTCCATGACATACTTGACTGGATCTCATGATAAAATCTTAAAGCTTTTCTTATAATTTTGAAAACTTCTTTCTCTGATAGTTAGAAAATCCCTGTTCTTCATTAAGTGTCTTCACAGGTAGCTTTCTCAAGCTGCTGTGCCAGCAATCATTTTGTAGCCTAAACAGGATTTCCATGGCACATATCAGTGTGGAATATTTAGATACAGCAACCATATTCTGTGTCAGCCTTTGTCCTGTGAAGCTGAATAAAAATCATATATCTCATCTCCTCTCATAAAAAACACTTCCCATTCAGTAGCCTTCCTCTGCACCTATTTCCCTGTGAATTTGGCTTGCTTTTTTTTTTTTTTCTTTCAGTTTTCACTGGGATGCATATGATGCCATTGCCCTCATCTGACAAGTTCCCTTGAACACAAATTGTTGAGATGCCCATACCATTTCCAAGATATAATTTCAGGGATGGATATACCCCAGAGGCAAGCAGCCCCACAAAGAGGGCCTGCCTCTTCCTTCCCAAGCAGGTCCTGGGATTACTTCGGTGAACATCTTCATTTTATGACTTTTTAGAAGTGAGAGGCAGGATCTCGAAGGCCATGACCCTGCAGGAGAGGAGCATCTTATCTCCTGCCCGTGACTGGCCCTGGGTGGTGGTGTTTGCAAAACCCAATTTTTATGGGGCTTTTGTGACATGACAGAGGGCAGGCAGGATAGTGAGTGCATATATTGTGCCATGTTGTTGTGGTCTCTGCACACCCAGCGAAGAGCGGGACCCTGAAATAAATCACCTGGGATCCAGTGAAGCTGATGTAGGAATTTATACCAGCTAATAAACTGGCCCCTGGTGTTGAGATAACCCTGGAGAAATAACATATTTTCCTGGTGTCCTGAGGAGCCTGTCTTTCTTACATGGCTGTCGGCACAGGGAGAGACAGCTGGGGAGGGACTGGGGCTCTCAGCACAGCTGCCTTGGTTTGGGGGAAGAAAGCCTTTTTCCTGGATTTTTCATGGATTTTCTGTGGAAAAAAGAATCCATAGTGTAACTTTAGAAATAAAAAATTTTAACATTCTTATTCCTTTTCTGCCTTCCCCAGTCCCTTTCCCCTTGCCACAGCTATTTGTATTTGACAGCGAACAAGACAGTCGTCGGGTGGGTTGACTTGCTATCTTGGTTTGCCATGTCCAGGCTGGCTGAGGATGCCCATGATTTGGCTCGTGGTTCTGCAACTGTTGCAAACCACCAGTCCCTAATCATGTTGCTGAACCTGTGTGTCCTTTGGAGTCCTCTGCTCCTAGGTTGGGCTGATGATGTTTGAAGGACAGGAAAATATGTTCTCAATTCAGCTAAGCAGCACAACATGCCACAACCTTTTGAAGAAAGACTTTTCTGTATCACCAAATAAAAAGCTATGCAGCTATAATGAAATTCCCTGATGCATCCTTCATATCTCAGCATTTTTTGAATTTTCCAAGGATATCAATACTAATAATAAAAAAATCTTCAAAGCTATCTTCTCACAGCAATTTCAGTGCTTTTAAGATATGCAGTAAAACATTCACTATGAACCATGAAGTGCATGGTTTAGATGTATGTATGTGCCTGTGGGAGTACATATTGCATTGATAATTGAAATACACTTTTCTTTCATATCCATTTTAAAGGAAATAAAGCAATTATTCAAAATCTCGTTTAAAATTCATCTTTAGTATATATCATTTAAAATGTATTTATATATATTCTTTACTGGAAGGATTCTTCATAGGCAGTGGAGGTAGTTGGTATAAACCTGTGCTCAGAAATCCCTTTTGATAACATCCTGAATCACTGAAGAGATAGAGAAGACATCAAATTATTTAGCGTTCTGCATTTGAACCTGTTACTTTATGCTCTCATTCTGCTAATTTGTCCAGTTATGAGAGATGGCCATTGGGAAATGTCAAAGCTGAGCAATGGATAATCTTCTCTTTTGGAGACCGAAGATCTGCAGAAAAAATTGTTCAGAAGAGAACTGTTTAATAACTTGAGTCAAATCTATGCAGTAATTTAATTGAGGAAATGCAACAGAGAATTTCCTTTAAATATCACATTTCTTTCTAGTAGCTATCTATTGCAAGAATTTTGAATTTTCAATTGAATGTGGCCTTTCAGTTGAAACTTGAGCCCTGAAAAAAGCTCAGAAAGGTGGAGACCAATAAAAAAAAATACTTTAAATACAGTTTTTCTGATTAATGAATTTTTTTTTTCTTTTTGGATTGCTTGAAATGGGATTTATTTTACCCATTGATCTGGAAAAGTAAAATAAAATGCTCAGGTTTAATGACTAATATTTCCTAGAGTAAAAATCTGGAAGGTGAAGCTTCAAAGTTTTCATTATATTATGAAACATAATGTAGTCTCATGTTACTCGCAAAGCAGTTTAGCAGAAGTATGAGAATATTCAAGCATTTCTTGTGAAAAATTAAAACTATGAGTCCAAGAAGACATAGATTTCTTGTATTTTACAAGTCCATTAATCTGTACTTTCAGAGAACTCCTACATAGGTGTGCAATGATGCTGAATAGCTGGATATACTTTATTTTTGCATGGAGGAAACTTATGTTTTAAATCCTAGGTTTGGTTGTATTTTTTTCCAAAAAATTACAAATGGAAGTGTTGTTCCTTCTATTCAGTTGTTTCATGATTGTTTCTGATGTCTTCTGCATGTTCCTGGAGCAGTAGTTCTGCTTGTTCCATAACAATCCTTGTGATGGGAACCTATTCAACTGACCTGAGGCAGTTTTATCTTCCCTGGTGATTTCTGCTGTCTGATGGCTTGTGGAAATATGTGTAGATAGCAAACCATTGTCCCAAAGTTTCCAAGACCTTGTGTTCAGGGTCAGTGATAAGATTTCCCTCCCTGAGATTGTGCTCTGGGTGCACACCAAATCCCAATCCCCTGCTATTCACACTTCGTAAAGGGGGTAATGTAAAAAGAGACAAGCCATAAAATAGCATCCACTACCCTGAGGAGATGGAAGTTGGTTGGCATTGATGATGGAGGGGTACAGGTACCATCATAGAATCATAGAATCTTTAAGTTTGGAAAGGACCTCTGAGAGCATTAAGTCCAGCCATCAACCCAACACCATCATGTCAACTGAATCATGCTCCTAAGCACCTACAGAATCTACAGGTTCTTTAAATATGTTCATGAGTGAGCACTCAATCACTTTCCTGAGCAGCCTGTTCCAATGATTGATAATCCTTTTGGTGAAAATGTTTTCCTAATATCCAACCTAAACATTCCCTTGTGCAATCTGAGACCATTTCCTCTTGCCCTGTCACATGATATTTGGGAGAAGAGACCAGCACCCACCTCACTACAACCTCCTTTCAGGTAGTTGTAGAGAGTGAGAAGGTCTCCCCTCAACCCCTTCTCCACATTAAACAACTCAAGTTTCCTCAGCTGCTCCTCATAAGACTTGTACTCTGAACCCTTCACCAGCTTCATTGCCCTTCTTTGGACACAGTCCAGCACCTCAATGTCCTTCTTGTAGAGAGGGTCCCAAAATTGAACACAGCACTCAAGGTGTGGCCTCACCACAGCCGAGTACAGGACAGTCACTACCCTACTCCTGCTGGCCACACTAGTTCTGATACAAGCCAGGCTGCTGTTGGCCTTCTTGGCCACCTGAGCAAATCATCACACTGACTGCTCTTCCAGTGGGATGTGCCTGCACTGAGATGGTAACATTGTGGTGTGTATGAGTGCACAGGGAACTTAGGACTCAGGTCATTTATTTGTTCATTGTAAGTCTCTGCTGTTCTCTCCTTGTCCTGATCTGAACTTCTGATTATAGTAGCACATGCTTTGAAGTTTATTAACTTTTCAGTCACCCTGTGCCCATGTGCATGCAGGTATGTGTGTGTGAACACTGGTCCTGCAGCCGGACTGGGTCAGAGAGTAAAGCTGTACCAGCATGAGAAGGACATGGAGGTAGAGACCATGTCCTTGAATATGTGGCTTTGTATCTCATGGAGTGGGCCGAGGAAGATATTTAAGAGCTGATATAGCACAACAGCTTAGCTGAGGCAGGAGAAGGAAAGAATTTTCTATTGACCCTCAAATATTTTTGCTTTGGGAGCTTTTTCATCTCCTAATCCTGCAGCAATGGGAGGGGAGGCAGCTTGCTCACCCAAGAGCTGAGGTTTCTTCACTGCCCCCTCCAGTCATGGCAGCAGCCAGAGGTTCATGTCACCAGTTGTAGCACTGGAGGAACAGCACAGGTCTTCATTCCTCTTTCCGCTCACCTTTCCTTTAAAACTTTTGCTCGAGAGGTCAGAAACCCAGTGACCTTGGTGGGGAGGGAACTGGAAAATGGGTTTAATTGGAAGGTATGACTCAAAGACACTGTTCAGCGCTCAGATATCTTGTTCTGGGGATTACAGAGTAAGCAATACTAAAATCCCTGTGTCAAGATATCATCAAGCACACACTGGTAGAAACTTTGCATGGTGTGATGAGAGTGCTACAGTCAGGGCTCTGAGTTTAAAGAAATGTTCTGATTCAATCAATGTCCCTTCGTTTATCTTACCGTTTGCTCCTCCGTTCAGCCGGAAGCCCATTTCACTCCTTTTTACTGCTGTCGTGATCTTTACTGCTTTCCTTGCCATGAGCATTCATCATGGAGCTGTTCTCCTCCTCTGTCTCCTACAGCTAACAGACCTCTGTCACCAGTCTGGTCTTTGATGACGCTTCATCGATCACCCAGAAGGAAATGGTTATTGAGTGGGTGGCAATCAACTTTTTACCTCTCCCTGGAGCCTGAGTGCATCAGTGTTTTCCAGCATTAGACAGAAGCCTCATGGAAGGTATTTTTTGCTCTGTGTTTCCTCACGTGGAAGGTTGGTGTGCCAGTACTGATTCACAGGGCTCAAGGGACATAGCTTCAATTTCTTGATAAGTTTTTCTCCAAATTTAGTGCCAGCTGAAGGTAGGAAAGAGAGCTGGTGCCTTCTGGTTCTGCTTTCCAGGTCAGAGCTGCTATTGAGATTAGGGCAGAAATGTCCTGGTGCTGCCAAAGGTTTCTATCACTCTTCAGCACCTTTGTAAACACAAACGTAAACTGAGACAGGCTGTGGAAACATGTTACCCAGTGCGACTGGAGCAAGGAAGGCCAAATGCAAATGTTCAGTGGAAAGAAATAATTAGGAGTAAATCTGAGTTGGTAATACATAGTGGTATAACCCTGCACCTCCATTTGCTGGAAAAATCTGAATTTTCAGTATGAAAGAAGAGAAAGACAGAGTATTAAGAAGAGGCAAATCCTCTGTTTCCTTACAGGAGTAGACAATACACCACAACCTCTATGTCCTGATCTATAGTGTCATTTAGATAGCTATCTCCTTTAATTCCCACTAGCACCAGCAGATACTTTCACTTGAAGAGCTCAGAAGGACTACAGGGCTGGTAGGCACAAGGGCTAGAGGGCTGGTAGGCACAAGACACGCTCAATAGAGATGTTTGAAGATGTACCCAGAGTTGTTCTATCTATGCGCATCTGTCATGCATTTGGCCAGCTGTGACTCAGCAGGGATAGTCTGGCACACCAGTGTGACTGACAAGTCTACATGCATCCAGTCTAGAAGAAGTAGAGTACATGTATATGAACAGTAGTCATATCCACTACGAGATATCTAACATAATTTCAAAGCAGTGAGGTGGCAGTCCTGTCCAGTGGTAATTGTCTGGATTGGCTTTTTTTTTTCCCTGCTGTAAGTATAGCAACACTTCCCTAACTCCTCTATTTAACCACTGGACACACACATGCAACTTTTCAGGTTTTAAAATATCTTATGCTCTAGCATAGCATAGTATTTTGTAGGTACTTAAAGAACCTTTTGGTCCCTCTTTACAATGGTACTTCAGAGGGGAGGAGAGGAAAAGTAGGGATAGATCTGGGCTAATCCTAAGGAGATCCTCAAGTATAGGACTTGGCATCGACAGCAACAAAGTTTGTGTTTCTTGGCTGCATACGCACAAACTTCATATCTGCCCACATGTTCACGTTTGAAGTGCTTTGCAGACAGGCTTTAATGAACTTATGAGTTTTCTAACTGATGCTCAATCGAGCTCTGCCTTCAGTTGGTACCATGTCATATAGGGGATGATGCACACATCACTCTTTAAGGCATTAGATCCAGATCCACTGAAGCTTTTCTGCATCAAAGCACCGTGAATAATGAACAGCCTTGACAAAGCCAGGATGGCTGATGATGCCACAGCTTTCAGCAGCACCGCCTCCCTCTGGCTGGTCTACTGCAGTTCATAATGAGGATCTTGAGGCAAAGTGTGACAGCTCACTTAAAAATGTCGTGCTACAAACTGGAGGTTAGCACACTGACTGATGAGCAGCTGCAGTGTCCCAGCTATCTGGACAGTGACGACAGCTGGCTGTGTCACCTCGACAGTCGGACAGTTTAAAACCATTCCTACTCATCAATGGGAGCTTGAGTTCCAGCAGATTCTCTGTGGGTTTGACAGCCAACCTTGTTCTATGACCTAACTCTACAGAAAAAGTCAGCTTCTGTGTCCATCACCTCTGTCTTCATGTGACTATTTTCTCCCAATTGTTTTCTTTGCACTTTTCATGCTAGCTTTGATTCATGTTTGGGCCAACTGGCTAAGTGTACTAGGATGTGTGTGGGTGTTGCTTTGGAATTTAGTACCGCTCCTAGCGAGAGCATGGCAAATGACTCAATATGACTGTCTTTTTAAATGAATGACACCATTTTCTGTTCACAAATGGACCATGAATACAGTTCAAAATTCTCTGATGTGGACATTAGAAATAGTAGTTTGCAAATTTGTTTGGAGAGCAACTCTTGATCGGCAGGGGATCATTCAACTTGTCATTTCTATTAGTGATGCACTTATGATTTGTACAGTAACACATGTAACTTATCAGCATATGTAACTATCTTAACTAATCAAAACATTCGGGTTACAAGTACTGAGGTGATTTCAGCCTTAGAATCCAGTGCGGTGTTTGTCATCTGGTTGGTTGCTTCTTCTGAAGAAACTGTGTCAGAGAAATTTATCCTTAGGTAATTGGCACTTAGTGTCCTTTTCATCCTTGAGCAAGGATCAAGCATCCTTGGGTTGGTCCCACTGAAAGGTGGGGGTGTTAAGTACCATTGGCAACATAGGCAGCAGCAACCTTTGCCTTTGTACCATCCATATGAATGGAGCTCAGTAGAATTTGGAAAGAATCAGGCATGGGTTACTTGCCTCTGGTCCTTGTTGTAAGAAAAAAATATTTCTGTCTCCATGCTTCTTCTAAAGGAAGGTTCTAGTAGGCCAGTGAAACACAGCACAGATTAAAAATCCTTAGCATTTTCTCCCAGAGAACATGTGAGCAAAGGAATGTAAGTCCCCAGTATGAAAAGGTAGGGATAATGCATGTCTTCTGTATCAGTCAAGCTTGTGTTTGTGGTCAGGGACCATAACAATTTATTCACCTTATCAGACTAAAGTTCACATAGCTTCTGCCAAAAATTTTCTTCTCTCTCCCTGAGTTCCTGTGGGAACACTTCTGGAATTTACTGAATATTGTGCATCTGCCCATAGCTATAGATAAGCTGACTTCAAAATATAGCAAAATAGTCACGTTACAAGTGCTGGTAAAATGTCAGGACTCCCAAATTCCCTTTCCTCAATTTGTAAATGCTGGCTTTTTTTTTTTTTTTCTCTTACAAGATAAAAATAGAATCACAAAGGCATTCTATATCAAAAGGCCTTTCACTCTGCCTCAGCTTTTAGATGGCTTCCGATCCAGATCTGCTATAGATATCTCCTTTTGGTTACTATTGGAAGCTCCCTGCAGTGTGCAATAAACATTCACTTCATATCACACATCTCACCCTGACAAGCAAATCCCTTGCATATCAATGTGGCCCTGTGAAGAGATTTTGCTTTTTTACATTCCTTCCACTCCCAGCTGTTAATTTGCACTGACTAGATAGCAGGGGGTCCCACTCTGGCCCAGAGACATGCCTGTGACTTCCCCTGACTTTAATAGGATTTTCGTGAACGTATACAAAGTGAGGCCCTCAGCAGAATTCCGAAGAGCTGGCTGGAAATTTCAAAGTTGTTAAGGGGTTTTAAACATCTAGTTTCTTTTACCTTTAAACAAAATGAAGTGTTCAAATCTCAGGTAATCGTTAAAAACCACAGAGTTCATAATAACTAACTAGGTCTAGTTTTATTGTCTCTTGCATAAAGCAAACCTACTGCCTGTAATCAGCCTGCACAAGAGAAGAGAATGAGGGCAGGAGTTTAGTCTTTCACTTACAGTCTTTCACTTCTATTTGGAATGAATTTCAAAACTTTCATAGGGTCCAGTTACTGCAAGTGTGAATTCATTCTACAAACGTTTTGACAGAGCTGTGAAGGACTGAAAACACCTTACCCTGACACTGGTGTTTGTAAAAAAATGATTTATGTGTGCTACTGGTAACTGCTATTTCAGATTAAACCTGAACTACTTCAATTTAAAAGTATAGGAGAGTACTAAACCATAAACAGAAATATTAAGTATATGCACGGCATTCTATGCATGATTTCCTTTATCCACTTGAGGCATAATCAGCTGTTATTAAATCAGGAGAGCTTTATTCAAGTTATTTAAATACACAGTGGAACTGCTGAAAGCATCTAAACAGTAAGATGTTCAATTCCCACAACTTTCAGAGAACACATGTGCCAAAAAATATGGTTGGCATTTGAGCGTACTTTACACCCTAGTTCATTTCAGAATGAGGAAAACACATGTTCTTTAAAAGTCCATTTTCCAAAGATATCATCTGGTATCTTTGACACCTCAACTCTAGCTTTCCTGTCCCTCTACCACAGCATGCTGCTTCTAATTGAGCTGATACACACAGGAAGGGCAAAAGAACATGATTTACTGTTTGTTTTGTAAATATTAACCAACTCTTCACTTTTCCAATTAAAATCTACCAAATTAAGCAAATTGCATAGGGGATTGGAAAGAAGAAGAAAAAAATCCTTTCCTTAATGATTTAGCTAATATTTACTGGGTAGAAGTGTATTATTAACACAGCAAAGGAGGCTATTAATTACTATTCACACAATTTCTAATTAAAAAAAAAGGCATCTGCTATTTCTAGTAAAGAAATATTGTCACTTACAATCCATCCTAAATTGTAAATGTTGCACAATAAACTGAATATTTAATTTTCTCTGTTCTGTACTGATACATGGTACATGAGAGATCTGAGCATTTTTTTAGGGCTGTGTCAAAAGGTTTTTGTTAGTGACCTTTAA
Source organism: Heliornis fulica (assembly GCA_013399135.1). Classification (NCBI taxonomy): domain Eukaryota; kingdom Metazoa; phylum Chordata; class Aves; order Gruiformes; family Heliornithidae; genus Heliornis; species Heliornis fulica. Next base: position 29,308 of record VXBZ01000406.1, on the reverse strand, counting down.
TCAACTAGTATCCAATTGTGCAAAAGTCTAATTGTATATTTGTGTATTTGTAATGTATTTTCCACCAGAAAACTCTGCTTTGACATCACCTCCTTTTCACTTGTGTTGTGAGAACAGAGACAACAGAAATTGAAATGAAAAAAAAAATCCTAAATCTGAATGCTATTACTTTTACTATATGAAGAAGTTTTAACCCATCATTTGTTGCATAAAGACCTTACATGTGTAATCTATTTATTGAGAGAGAGGAAGTCAGAGAGAAAATATTCTGAGGTAGACACTTGAACCGGTGTTGCTGAGGTCAGGCTTCAATTTTCTGCTTGATTTTAGATGCCCCATGTGAACTTCGGTTAATCATCCATGACCTGTGTCTCTAAAAGGGGATAAAAGGAATATTTTGAAATCTTTTAGGCTATCTATTTTTGCATTAAGTTCACTGCTACCTAAACTATTTCTGACAGATGTTTGCTAAATTAATTTTTAATGTTGAATTTCTTGATACATTTAAGTCCATATATTTTATCCTAGCCTCAGCATGTAACAGCTCATTACTTTTGTCTCTCAAGTGCTTCAAGATTGTTTTCATGTCTCCTTTCAGACTTCCCCTAGTCCAAGACAATCCCAGTTCTTGCCTCCTAAGTCTCATTTTTCTCTTGCTGCATGGTCAGTTCTTCTAAATCTGGGTGCAGTACTGCAGCACCGAGCAGAGCAGGACGGATGTTTCACGAGTCTTACAGGTGATGTTTTGTTTGTAAGCACCACTGTCATATTTGCCTTTCTAACAACAGAATAACATTGTTGACTTATGTTCAGTCTGTTTTACAATAATTCCCAAATTACTTGCATTGTTTCTCCAGTTGTTCTTTGTTCTGCATTTGAGCAAATTTTTATTCTCAACTGCATGAATATATTCTACTTGTTCTTATGAAATTATGCTTCATTTTTCCAGGACACCTTCTAATTTATCTGTGTCTTTTTCTATTCTTCAGTGTGCTCACAGACTGCCATTCTGAGCCCGATTTCATCTGCAACAAACACAGCCTTACCCCTTCTTTCTTATCATTCATGAAAATATTGAACTTTACCTGACAGACCTCTGTGATTCCTACCTGATACAAACATTTTGACACCAAATTATTGATAATTTGCTCTTAAAATGCAGATTTCCCACCAGCTTTGAACACCTTTTCTCTGTAGTTTAATCATGACCATGTTTTCCTAGCTTATGAGACAGTGTCAAAAGCCTCACTAAAGTCATGATGTGTGACATTTTCTTTTTCTTCAGTACCCACAAAGCTTGTTACCATGTTGTAGAGTGGAATTAGATTGGCTTGACATGATTTATTCTTGATAAATCTATGTTGGCTGCTACTCCTTTCCTTGTTACCGCCTAGGTGCTTACAGGCAGCTAGATTATTTATTCCAGTATTTCTCCAGGAATCAAATTAGACTGTCACAATGATAATTCTCTATCTCCTCCTTTACACTTTAATACAGATAGGTGGTCTGCTGGCTCTTCAGTCTTCTCAGCCTACTCATCTTGCATGAGTTCTCTAAGAGATTTACTAATGCCTGTGAGATAGTTTCTACCTCTTCTTGGCATAAATGTCCTAATGCCCACTGAACTGGAAACATTTACCTTATCTAAGTATTCTCTTATCTGATCTTCCTCTGTTGTAATATAAATTACTACTGTTTGGTTGTACCAACTGTCCAGTCATAGCTGACCTTTCCAGTGAAGGCTGAAATAGAAAAGGCACTAAACATTTCACTTTTCTGGGACTCATCCGACAAAAACTTGTTCTCTCTGTTTAGCAGTGAACCACTGTTTTTCCTTGGAGTTCTTTCTACTGCAAATGTGCTTACAGAAAGCTTTTTGCTTCCTTTGCTAATTTCCTCTCTTTTTGTACCTTCGCCTTTTTGATTTTTCCCCGTGTATTTATGCTATTCATTCGTGCTTGTCTTTAGTATTTCAATGTAGTTTTCACTTCCTGTACATTTTATTTAGCTCCAGGTCATTGAAGAGCTCATGGTTTAGCCAAATTGTTTTCTGATTACACTTCCTATCCTTCCTTCATGTTGGCATGGCTTCTGATTGTACCCTCACTGTCATTTCTTTAAAGAATTGCCAACTCTTCTGGACTCCTTTGTCACTTCAACTTGTTTCCGAGGAGATCTCACCCACCAATTTCCAGTGTTTATTGAAATCTGCCCTCTTGAAATACATTGCTTTTAGTTTTCTGTTTTCCCTCCTTCCTTTGCCTAAGATAGTGAATTAAGTCATTTCATAGTAACTGTAACTCAAGTTTCCCTATCTGTAGCTGGGATAACATCTGCTTGTAGATTAGAAATCCTTTTGGGGAAGAAAATTTCAATTTATTTTATTTTACAAAATGCAGCACAATGAAAGAGTATTCCTGTATTAGCTGATTCCTCTAAAGACACTCTTGCTCCTCCGCTCTGCCTCCCTCTTCCCCCAGGCCCAAGGTACCTTTCCCTTCCTACAGTACCATGACTCTATCTTCAACAAATAGCACTGATAACTCTCTGGTTGGCCATTCTGCTGTCATATCTCAACATCTCTTATGTTGCCAGCTTCTTAATAGGCTGCTCTTAAGCGGGTTGAAGAACATGAGAGGTTGTACTAGCAAATAACATCCCTGAAACAATACACGTACTGGCAGTGACAGAAAAATAGCAATATTTAAATACTTTGTATATATTGTAAGGCCTGATTAGAAAATTAGAAAAAGACCCAAGTGCACAGCAATTTTTGTGTGGGTTTACCCAAATCTGTTCTCTTTGTCATGTGAAGAGTTGCGGTTTTGCAGACGAGAAGGCAGCTGTGATACAGCCCAATCTCAGCATGGACATTCAGGGAACCATGTGGAGCCTATGTGTACGCCACAGACCAGACACAGCATCGTATTCTCTCTGCTGTTGAGAGAGGAGGTAATGCTGCCATGCTCCATAAAGGAATGGAAAGAATTTCCAGATACAGATATCTGATTTCAACCCTTCAATTAACTCCAACTAAAGGGTGCATTAAATGTAGGTCAGTTGGTCATCTGCTCTGCATTCATCTAAGTATGGTGTGACAGCAGAGAATATTTAAGAATTATCTACTATATAATTCTTTTGAAGTCCTCCTTTACAAGGCTCATCCCTTGCACTAAAACACATGCAATTGCACGTGGGCATAAGTAGTAGCAGGAGTAGTTAGTAGTTAACTCTGACCACATGTATCACATCTGATTGCTGGTGCAATGAGGAAGTGGGTTTATGATGTCAGCCAGAGGAAATGCCCAGTTGAACCTGCACTCTTGTACTCATTTTCTTGTTCAAGTGAGTGCTGTTGGCACTGTATCATGAATGCCAGCTGCTGAACCCAGCTAGATGTAACATAATTGCAACTAAATAAAGTTTGCTGGAAATTTTCTGACAAATTAGGTTTCCACTGGGAAATGTCAAGTTCTTAGTATCCATTTATTAGGGTTAATATTTATTTTAAAAAAAATGTTTATCAGAGGAAGGGTCTCAGATTCAGCATAATATTTTAGGAGCTGAAGAAAGGGAGGTGGTAGATACAGGCTGAAGCTTATATCAATAAAATCATTAGCTTGGTAGATACTCTTCAGAGGTGTAGGTGATTTGGACTGAGATTACAAATCCTAGCTACTCTGGATTGAGTCTTTCTTCCTTTCTGCTTACAATTTTTTGCCTTTGTTTAAAGGAAATAATATTTTAGATTGAGGATTTGAACCTGTTTTTTTCCTTATGTTGTACTAGAACCCCTGGATTATAGACCAAATTCAGTACTGAAACATGTTATTTCCTTTTCTCCTCTGTGCCAAGTGATTGTTATCATTCCTGTGCTGGAGGATCTCACCTCTTTTGAGCCATGAGTATAAGGGAATGAATCAATGCAAAGTCAGAAAACTGACTTAATTACTGCAATTGTATTATTTCAATTATTAATTGAATGGGTTCTTCAACCTTCAGTGGAGAAGATTGAACAAAATTAATTTAGAAGTGTTTTATAATGAGCACAAATGGTGTTAAAATTCCTGATTTTGTTCATGGTATTGTCTGAGGATACTTCCTCTGGATTGCTTTTGTATAGTAACCTTAAAAGTTTAGTTCATCTGAACTAAAAGCATGCAGATGGACAAAGAAAAGGAATTGGAATCACTATCTTCCTGCAGGAGGGGAAAAACAAATCCTCTGGAAATTAAGAGGAAAACTGGAGAGGAGATGTTTGCAAGGTTATGGAGCGACAAGATAAGGGTTAATAGCCTTAAGGTGAAAAAGGGTAGATTTAGATTAGATATTAGGAAAATAATCTTCCCTGTGAAGGAGGTGAGGCCCTGGCACAGGTTGCCTAGAGGAACTGTGTCTGCCCCCTCCCAGGCCAGGTTGGATGGGGCTTTGGGAAACCTGGTGTCCCTGCCCATGGCAGGGGGTGAGGGCTAGAGGATATGTAAGGTTCCTTCCAACCCTCAGAATCACAGAATCACAGAATCACAGGATGTTTAGGGCTGGAAGGGACCTTAAAGATCATCAAGCTTCACAAACTGCGGGGATGTCAGCCTGTGGATTAGAGCTAAAATGCCTCATGGAATAGCGAGCCAAACACAACATGTATGAGTAGTTTTTCAGTTCCTTGCTCCAGAAGATGTCTTGAGTATTACACAAAACACAATGTGACTCTAATACAAATGTCTTCTATTTAGCAGCTGCTACTGAGGGATGATAGAAAAAACACTGCTGTGCTCCTGGCAGCATCTGATTCAAGTTTATGATGTCATTCATTCATTAACTACAATCCGAGGTATTTTGTGTAGCAATTGTGTGTCAGAAAATGAAATGTTCACTTCTCTTGACAGCATGTGCTATAAAGAATGTATCTTTCCCTCATAATTTCAGTAAGCAATGGAGCAGCGACATAAAGAGTGTGATTTGGCAATGATGATTCTCAGAATAAATCTTAAGCATGTACATTTTAATCTCATCATGTACCTATTCTTATTTTATCATCTGGATGGACTAAATCATGTACATTCTGAAACCATCCAGCACTAAGGCTTCATTTATTGTATAGATGTTTCAGTGATGACTGTGGTGATTTTCACCTTGTAGATGATTTTGGAAGTCTAACACTGGGGATTGTCTTGCACATCTCTTAAGATGAAAGTGTGACCTGCTGCAAAGTGGAACAGCTTCTGATATTCTAGTGTTGGGCATCAAGATGAGAAAACTACACAGATAGCTCTGAGATGATTTCCAGGTTATGAGCTCTGGTTGCCTTCTGGTTTGGAAAACAAAATCAAATCAACCATCACTAACTCCTAAACATGTTCCAAATGGGTTGATACACACTGAAAAAATCCAAATGGATTTCTTTAGGTTTTGGCATATTATAAATGTATTTTACCAATGAAGACATTACAAAAGTTAGAAACAACTATTCTTTTTTATCATCAAGAAGCTTGTTTCTGTTAAAATATTTTCCTCTTCTGAAAACAAAATATCAAATTTTGATATGATTTCCTGCAATATTTTGGTTATCCTTGAACTGAACTATTTTGGCAAAGGTGAAGCTTAAAATTTAACTAATGCCACAGGTAGACATTCCTCTAATGGTCATTATGACCAACCTCATCCTTGAAGTTGCTGCCTGTTTTGTTTGGGGTTTTTTTTTTAATCAGTGTTAAATATTGATAGAATATGTAATTATCAGAATGTCTCCTAATATTTTGCAGTTGAAATATAAAACTTTCAGGCATCAGTAAAAGGACAGGATCATCTGAGCTACATGATTTTACTTTGACCACTATATCGGTATTTTTTATGCGACTGTCTTCAGCAGCTTTCTAGTTAACGTTGCTAGAGAGAGCATGTGAATGGAAACAAGCAGTTATGTAGTGAACTTTTTCTGAGAATAGTTTAAGCGTTTCTGAAATGTGTTCTGTCACTGCTCCAGATGATTTTCTATCCTTGCAATGAAAGAAATGCTGAAGGGACTTTTAAGCTTCTTGTGAGTTCTTTCACAACTTCAAGATTTTTTGACCAAGTCCCCTGTACTGACTTGGCATTCTTAGTATTATTCAGCTGGTTTTTGGTTTCTTTCAGTCTTAAGGTACCTTAAGTACCTTAAATATTGTAAGGTACCTTTTTTTTTACTCTCTCTTTCATAGACTAATGTGTAATCATATGTGCTGAATCTGAAATGAAATGCCACACCCAATCCTCTTATTCTGAAAGATGAATAGTTTGCCATTGAGGATTGAATTTGAATAGAAAGTTGTGATATGGAGTCACCTCTCAGACTGGAATTGCAGTCAGGTGTCACAGGAACAGTTTTCTACAACAGAGTAGAGTTAAAAAAAAATCCCAGGATATTTTCTGAAAAACAGAGCTAATGAATTCTCCATGAAAAAAGATCTTTGAATGTCCTATGACTTGTTAAGATCATCTCTGGAAACTTAGTGAGACTGACTGATTTTTTTATTCCACTATTTTGAACATTTTCACCTCTGACAATTCCAAATGCTCCACAGACATCACAGGTTCAAGTGACAGCCACACAAACCTAATAGTCCCTCTTTTCCCTCTTTCAAAGCTGATATCACCTTAACCACTCTGTGGACCTGAGGAAAACCTCTGCCTCACTTAACTACCGCCACCCCAACACTGCAAGTATATTATATCATTATATTTTTAGCTCCACATGAACTACCGAGAGGACATAAATCTGCTATATGAATATCAAATAAGCTTCAGACAAGGCATATGTTTATGCAGTGTAAATGACTTGTACTTATGGATGAGTCTCATGCAATTATGCGTGTCAGGCTGGTGAAATGTGGATGACATTGGAAGTCTTGATGACGTAAGCAAGATGAGGTCAGTAGAAATGCATGCAGTTTATATGCCACCGGAGGCCTCCTACACAAGTGCAAACAGGTGGGAGCTATTTTTATTACAGTTTTGATCACTTTTGGATGGAGTAAACACTGTCAATTTTAAATAACTCAATGATCTATGTGCTATGAGCTTGACTGTGAATATTACTAGTCATTTCAGTGGAACAGCTAAGTAAATTAATGGATACTCTGGGGTGAGATTCATCTAAATGACCATGTGTTTTGAGAATACAGGCATCTACAACCAAGCAGCTCACCTCAGTCTTCCATTATAGACAGAGGAGACTCAGAGGCAGGCAGTACTGCACTCATTTTGGCCAAAAGTGGGTGTTTCCATTCACTGAGAAGTATTTCTCCCAAATACCATCGTCTCTATTGGTTACATTTCCGTTGGCTACAATAGACACCTAGACAGCTGTCTCAGGTGCAGATGTTTACATTATAGGGATGCTGAGAGAGATATCTCTGAAGGTCCCTTCCAATCCCTACAATTCTGTGACCCCATGCCTTGGTAAGCACAGATGAATCTAGATTAAGGTTTGTTTCAGTTGTTGGATAGGACTTAATCCAATTCACTGTGAATTCTGTTTAGTAGCCATGGATGAATTTGGCCATTGACTTTGACCTCACTAAGAGACTTAACAACAAGTTTTGAAAAGGAAAGTGTTTCAGGAGGACAGAGAAAACCAGAGATAAGAGAATGAATTGTATTCAGATGAAGAGTGATTTTGAGGTGCATTTCATGGTCACAGGCAGGGACAGTACCTGGTATTGGCACCGAAACTTCATCTGAATGTGTGTGCATGGATTGCTGATCCTCATTTTCTCCTTTTGATGGCTACAGCAAGACAGGAATGACCAGTGATACTACATGACCTCTCTCTGCAGGCTACTACAAGAGCTATCTATGGCAATTGCCATTAATTAGAGCTGTCCCCAGGGCTTTGTTGTAAAAAATGGCAATGGGGATGGAAATTTGTGTGTTTGAGTTCTGGGGTGTTGAATTTTTTCAATACCACGGTAGAGGCAGAGAATCCCATTTAAAGAGCAGAGTTAGCTCCAGATTCCTCTCTTTTGTTGACTAATCAGTGCCAAAACACAGAGCACTTAAAGAGATTGAGATGGTTCCTTGACAAACTAGCTGCCTAACCATGGATACAAGGAAAAAGCTGTATAGAGCCTTGGTGAGAAAGCAGTAGATGATTTTGGTGGTTTTCCTATGGGTCTGTAACATGGTGTGTTTCATGGTATATATTAAAGAGTTAAGCAATTCTTGTGAGAGGACTGGGCTAGACAAGGAGTGAAGAACCTACTTATTAACCAGTGTTCACAGTGACACAAATGCAGGAGAGAAAGTATGCATAAATAAATATAATTTCAGCATTGAGTTCAGAATTCTAAGAATGCAGGTTATGGAGGCAGATTCATATTAGCTTGCACCAAGAAAATACATGAGTATGACAGAATCAAAGCCTGACTGCTTGTCTTGGAGGCTGGTGAGATGCAATGTTTGGTGCCTATTATTCCTTACCAGTTGTCAACCTTTTACTGGTGTAGCACAACTCAGCTATACCACACTTCAGTTGAGCACTGAGTTGTACTTTCTTTCAGAGCACAAGCGTGTGTTTTCATCCGGCTTCACAGAGCTGCATCTTGCTACACTGAAATGCATGGAAAAGTCTAGAGAGGAGATATAAACCTGGTTCTGCCACCTCTGCCTGCCCAGCAATGCAGTTGGGCCAGCATGCCTGAGAGTTGCATTACATTGAGCTTATCACATTACAGAGCATAAGAGTTATGTCTCTTCCCTCTGATCCGCTCCAGAGTGGATCTTACATCCACATTGTGGGCTAACCTGAGCTGAGATGTCAGTGCTGTGGTGTTTATTGCCATAAGGTGAATATTGCCTTTGTGCAGGGAAACATCTGTGCACCAATTTGATGTCAGACTAAGCTGACATCAGTGAAGTTACCTGGTTGGAGGTCCTCTCCCTGAAAGGATGTTCCCTAAGCACAGATGAGGCTGTATTTGAGTCCTCATGCTTCTGCCTTAGAAGCTGCCAAAGTTTTGAGTTTGAGCCTCTGGCTGCCTCAAACCTCTACCAAGACTGCTTAACCCAGAGCCCAAACAGATGGGAACTGTGTTCAGTAACCTGGCTGGCATTCCAACCTCAAATCTAGGTATGCAAGGCTTTATCCCAGCAACATCCAGTCCTTCACTGTTGTTCACAGTCACAGCAAGGAGAAGTTGAATGTTTATCCATGAAAGAAAAAATCCCTGGGCTTCTCTTCAGTCTTCTGGATTTTTTCCCCTGTTTGCATAGCTTCCTTGCCTAGAATAATGTATGTGTCTGAAGCTGGTTTCTCAGTGGATAGTTTATCTGGTTATTAATGATGTGGAGCACTTCAGGACCCCAAGGACCTCACATTGTTGCTTTAATAAACGTCTTTCAAAATGATGAGGCCACTGGCACCCTTTCTGTGCTTGCATGGTACAATGATCTTAAAGTAGCATGGTGCATTTTATTTATTAGCCAGACTATTAATCACACAGGTATCAGTTGGCTTCAGGGAAATTTTTAATTAGAGATATTTAAGGTTGAGAGAAAGTGCTTCTGTGAGAGACAATAAGAGGAAGCAGAAGCAGGTGGCAGGCTATCTTTCCGACTGTGATTAATACAGGATTTAAATAAAATATTCATGAAAAAATTTGAAGTTATAGTCAAATCCAAATGTTAAACCTCCTTTAAAACTCAAATATAAATTTTTTTAGATCATTCTTCTATGTATTCATTAGGGGGGAATTTGGTGAACATGAGAGAAAAGGGAAATTTCCCCCTAATGTAATAATTTAGCAATGTTTTTTGAATGCTTGCACTAAATCTTCCTGGACCACAATTTAATGCCATTGATAAAATCCATGTCCTTATTTGGGATGTCTCACAAGTCATTGGGACAGGCACAAAGGAAATATTGGAGCTGGAACTTGGACATCCCTGTCAGCAAGCTGACGTATGAGACAGACAGGAAAAAAATCACTGGGAGTGCAACTGCACCCTTCTGTCAGTGTGGGATTGGTGGTTGCTAATACTTAAAGCCTGCATTGTCACATGAAAAATGAATGGTACTGGCTGTGCAAACATCTCTCTTGTTAGATAATTAATCAGGTGTACTAGGTGTAATTTGTTTTGATGTAACACCTCTCTAGTGTGCTCACAGGCATCTCCTGAAATAGCCCTGTAAAATGGATTGTTGAAGGGAGGGGGCAGGGGGGAGGGGAGGAGTCAAATAAAAAATAAACCCTGTAACGAGTATGACAAGTATTGCATGTGTGTCTGTCTGCACAAATAGCAAAATGGAACATTAAATTCTCCTACTTGTACAGAGCAAAATTATCAGTCTTTGATGCCCACTTTTAGCAATTTAAATGTGTAGGGAAAATAATTTTTCCAAGTTGTTGATCTCCCTCTGCTCCATTTGCTGCAGCTGTTCTCCATGAACACTGAGCATCCAAAGTACTTCGGCCTTTTGGTGCTACAAACTTGAGAGATCTCACTGAGGCGGTTCTGAATCCTTAGTGTGAAAAAGAAAGTCACAAAGGAGTTGCTACTTACAAAGTAGTGACAGTGACCTGAGCTTATCGGCAAGGAAGGAACACGGGTGATGCAGTGTCTAACATGGGTCAAGCTCAAGAGACTGAAGAGAGTAAAAGATCAGGAGTCTCCAAAGCTGCCATGAGCACGTATGTGATAAGGTGAAGCAGCAGCTAAGAAAGCAGCAGCAGGGTCCTGCCTACAAAGGCACTTGGACCAAGAGAAAGAGTGGGCTCACAACCCCTTCCTGCTGACTTGTAGAGGAACAGGGAAAGCTACTATTGTGTAACACAGTGGTGGTCTTGTTGGGAAACTGTGGTCCATTCACTTGCCAATTTTCTCAGATTTGGGAGAATGGTTTTTGAATGAGAACAAATGTCCTGGGATTTTTCTGATTTTTCTGTGAATGAGACATCTAGGCACACAGAGGCAGCTCACTGAGGCTTAAATATCAATTAAATCTCTTCAAGTATAGGCAAAATAGTTTGAATGCATATAACCACATAAAGGTAACCCAGGGCTCCAGGCAAGTTCACAGCTGGTTCCTTTTTGTCAAGCCCAAGTATTTCTTGTGGACTCTACTTTGCCTTCTATGTAAGCAGGACTAGTCATCTTCTCTTAAGTGCTGAGACCTTTTCCCTTTTTACTTTGTCCATAGATGGGCAAAAGGCATTTAGCAATCAGAGGCTTCAGCCTTTATCTTCCTTTTACCTTCTATGTGCACACACATAGAAACACAACATGCTTTGATATTATTGCTGCTCACAGGATCAACAGGTTGTGGAATTAAAAGCAGATGTTCACACCTCCCATGAGTATAATTTTAGATGCCACCTGATTTTGGCAGGCATCATTTTTTCAATTACAGCTTCATTAATTTTCTTTGTGTATAATGGCTACAAATAAAATGATTGAGAGGTTTTCTTTAGACAAAATAAAGAAAAGAAAAGCTGAGATTCAGAATTGTCACTTGACACCAGGAGTCAGGTTTGATGCGCTGTGGCTTTAGTCCAATTGCTTTTGAATGAGATGAACAAGGAGTCAACTGTCATCCAAGAGCATAGTCTGAATGCCCTTCTATATGACCAAGAAAATACAGGTAATGCAGGCTTTTCCCAAAGCTTTGTGGACTCTAATTCTCTTAGTTCTCTCGAAGAAACAAGGCTAGCATGTGGAGTTGCTATTTAAAGTCTTTACACTAATGCCATTTTTTCATGGAATAAGCTGTTAAATTTGGTAACAAGCTCATCTGAAATGTCATGTCTGTCACTGCAAAGTTCTAATTAACACTAAGGCTTATTAGCCTAAGTTGCCTTAGAATTTGGATAAGGGCAAAGCTATTCATAAGGCTTTATGCAGCCTATAGTGCTAGTGGCTTTGAAAATGATTTTGCCTGCATAAGCCAGAAGAAAAATCCATTGTTCCTTCATGTGCAACTTAAACGTAACCCATTCTTGCTATTAGATTCTTGCTCCTGGGGATTTTAAGTCAGGGATTTTTCATCATTCACAAAGAAACTAGAGATCTGAGGAGAAGATACCACTGGAAGCAGGATTCGACCAAGTATCACAGGGGCAAATGAGAGTGTTATTAAATTGCTGATAGCTCATTTTTCCCCTAAAGAACATTCCCCTCCTCCACCCCCTACAATAGGTGAAATTTGGAAATAACTTTCTCCTCTATTGGAATGAATGTGTCACACTGAAACATATTTCCTCCCACTCTAATATCTCACAAGCCACTTGGCAATCCATCTTTTCAGTCCATGTTGTGCAGGTGTATGATTGTATTTGAAATTCCCGCACCCATTAATCACTGCTCTGTGACCTGCTTTATGCTTTACTCACGAAGCTCCTTTCCTTCAGCTCTGGACTACCAGTGCTGTGTAAACTCTTTACTTTCCTGATGCAGCATTTGCTCAGCATTTTGGCAAGGTCCAACAAAATGTTCCAAATTGACTTTTGGCCAATAAATGAAACAGACATTTCTTACATGGAATTTGATGCTTACATATGTTTTTCTTTGTTCACTGTTTCAGGCAACTCTTTTAACTCTGTTATAGCCTGGTCTCATCTTGCTTCTGTTGTGACTGAAGAATGGAAACAATTGTCACCCAAGCCTGAACACTATTTTAATATATTAATATTTTTTTCCCTTCCACCACACATATTTTGGTTCTTAGGACACTCATTTAACTTTTGTATTGCTTGCAACCACACAGAAGATGTTGATTTCATGGAAGAATGAGAAAAGGTGCAGACCAAAGATGGTAAAACAGCAAAGGAATTAAAATTTCCATTACATTTTGTTGAAACAACGAAATAGATACGGTTCTTTAAGTATTTGCATTCCAATAGGCCCCCAGCTTTGTGTGAAGCTATGCTGGAAGCACATTGAGTGGGAATATCTTTGGTGCAAACACTGTCTGTAGGCAGAATATAGATGGGAAGAAAGGGAAAAGGATAGAAAATGACATTTCTTTCAGCAAACTTAAGCTGTTTAGTAACTATAATCACTAGAGAGTGTTAGAGCAGCAGCCAGTGGACCCCCTCTGTCTTAGACACTGATTCTGCGTAGGGAGGAGCAGAGGATGTTCAGCATTCTCAACTGCTTACAAATGAAATCTCTACACTTAACTTTGACTAGACGATGAACTTTTAAATAGCTACAAAAAGGCAATTGCTTTTTTAAATGGCTGCAGTGATGTGGGAAAAGTCCTGCCTGAAAGTTCCAAGTCTCATAGCAAGTCCACATCCCAGCTAAGAGTAAAGCCTGAGTTGCAGACCAATATGTGGTTCATCCTGCCACCATAGACCTGAACAGTTTGAGCCTGCCCGTCCTGAGAACCTGTTGGCATTTTCATTTCCTACCATTACCAGAAATATCTAAAAAACAGCCCATCTGCATAGTTCATGTTCTAATCTATATTTAGCCCACTATTGCTTTTTTTTATTTATTTTTTTATTTGTGTGTTGCATAGTTTTTGGCTCTTCTGCTTTGCATCTTAGCCAGAATAAACCTAAACAAATTTTAAACCCCTTGAAACCCAAACCCCATTGTGCAAATACAGAATGTTAAACATGGATTAATCCTGCTCAGGAGAAAAGAACTTCAAGGGTCTTATTATGGATAGTATGTTTATTATTGTTATTCTGTGCTGTTTGCTCATCTATCCTGCTGGAGCATAAACCACATTTTGCACTCTCCGTACTGGTAAATATCCCAACGCTTTATCTTCACACAGCAGAACATAACTGGGTCACTTGAGGACAGAGTGTGGGTGGTGCTTGACAGTTTTTATAAACAAATCAAAATACCTCTGCTATCCCCAGTGCCTAGTTAGCTGTATGCTTTCCAAGTTCTTGGTGCTGAAAGCGTGGAAAGTTGATCCTCTCCCAGTGAAGAAACAGAGGTACGTGTAAGTTTGATATATTTCATCTGACTTCTGACTTCCTAATGGTCTCACTCTTAAAAATCCCTCACCTCTGATCTATCATTGCACAAGGAATGCAAAATAAATAGAACTTCTATCTTGAGAAGACAGCAGATAATCCTGCGGCCACAGATGACATAGAAGTTTCCAGCCTACTTCTGCCTACACCCTTTTCCGAAGCCTTGATATTTAAATTGCATCCCTTTAGGCTCTTGTGCACTGATGGAGGAGATGTCAGCAGGCCTACAGGAGATTGACTGGTGATACAGATGTTCAGGTCAAAACTTAATGTTCTCCACTTTCACACCAGGTCTGAATTGGGCACCTGGTGAGTTTGTCACATGCTGTTGCTAACTTGTCCTGTTGAAAGCCACACAAGGCATCATCACTCTTTGAGAGAAGAATTTTTGTCCTTTTCTGTCTTAGTAGCATCATTGGTGTCATTCACAATGGTTTACACACTTTCCATATCTCATGCACCTACATACTGGTATAATGTGTATTTATTTCATTAGTTCCTATCTTTCTATGGTTATGCAGGCTTCTTCACACAATCTAGTGACAGGTATATTTCACTACTGCCATTTTTTTTCAGTGGTTGGAGCTTCTGAATTACTTCAGCAGTACTCTTACAGGATGCACTCATTGTACAATGTATCAAGGCACATACCAGCAAATGCTACTGTACAATACATTGATGCAATTGCTCTCAGTGATACTAATGAAGAACTTGACTTATGTGATTGCCTAAGTATTTATTTCATTAACATCTTGTTGCCAATTAAATTGGATTTAGTGGTAAAAAATCAGGGCCAGAATAGGTGTTTTGGGAAAAAATTTATTTTTTTTTTTTATTTATAAGAGATGTTTTTAAAGGACATGAAGACAATAAGAGTAGCACTTAAATCCACTTCCTGTATGAAAGCACCATCACCACTTCAAAAACTTGTTAGATATGGCCTCAGGAGTAGTAGCAGGAGTTCCTGTGATAATTCTTTTCCCAGAGGTACCATGAGCTTTAGAGCCTGATATATTCACTGGTGTAAGAAATGACCCATGCTTGTGAGTCAGTGGGTTGAGAGAGCTGTTAAAGCACCACTAGCATCCTCTCCACTTCAGAAACATCACAGCAGCCTCAAAGCCTTCATTCCTTCCTTGCTCCCCACAGCCCCTCCCCCTACCCCCCTCAAGTCTTACTTTTAAAGTCAAACAAGAATTTTTTCATAGCATCAGACATCTTTGTTTCTTCTCCACCACTCCCCACCCCAGTTATGAAACCCTTTGTCCCATCTGTACAACCTACATCACCGTAGCAGGCTCACTAGCCATGTGTAAGTGCCCGCAGCATCAAATCATAATGAATAGGACTGTGGCAACTAAACCAGTTGGTTTTTAATCACTCTGAAGACAAGGAGGGAAATTTTTATTTCTATTCACTGCAGGAGCAGTAAGTACTAGGAGAGAAAAGAGAAGAACTCTTATTTTCTAACTCCCTATGATGGTTCTCATATAGTTGAGTAACTTAAAATAACTTCTCTAAGCTCTCATTCATGTCAGAGAACTGCAAGTCCAGAAGCCGTATGATCTCCCAGGTCTATCCAGTTCTCCTGCCTCAAGTAGTTCCTCAGAGAAAAATTACCTTTCTTGTCTGTCAGAGCTTTTCCCACTCAGGAAGCTGACTGTGTGTATAGCTGAAAATAAGAGTAATGCTATAAAAAGCTTTGAAATCAAGGAAGGAAAAATTCCATTCAGTGTTATCTGGACTCAGTGGAGTAGGTTCAATTTCTTTATGTGTGTACACAGAGGTTAGAGACACAGAGGACGTCCACACCACCACCCCTAACCCCCACTATGGTATCTTTTCATACTGATTTTAGTGGCAAATTTTTTCTTCAAAGCCTTCAGTGTTTGAACCCTGTTTAACACCTCTCAGTTGAGCAATTCAGCTGCTCAGCGGTGGATGACTAGTCAACAAATTGTATCTGTGATTTTGCAGTAGGATAACATTGTAGATAAGACACACCTACTGGGCACTTTCAAGTTACAATATTGTGTTAGTCATTGCTTTTATGTATGTTTATACATAATATCTGCCTGAAGGTATACATTGATTTCCAGCCACCAAGAACATATTTAAAATTGTTTGAGTGCTTAACCTTTGTTCACAGTAAGTATATTTAACTTTTTTTTTTTAAATTATTTTTTTCTGCCATTATGAATTATTAGCTTGGAAGAGTTTGATATGGCTATAATCATCATGATGATTATTGGCTTAAATTAAAATTCTTCTAGTGATTTTACTCCTTTTATAACGTTGAGTTATACTTGTAATTCACCTTTTGTCTTTTAATAGGTGTATTCCCTTAGCATGTGTTGATTTAAGTGGATACAACTGTATTTCAGGGAAAGATTTTCTGACAACCAAAAATAAAAACCTAATGTGGTAATTTACTTGTATCTAGTAATTTTGTGAGTTTCTACAGTTAAAATAGATACACACAAAAAAAAATCTCAGAGACTTGAGAGTAACATTGCAGGAATAAATACTTAAATCCAGGACAGTCTCCTCTTCAATATGAGCTAATCTCTGAAGCACCTAAAATCATTCAGTGCTTCCATTTTTAACTCTTAGTTCCCCAGCTGCTGAAACCTAAGTTCACTTGCAGCATCATGGGATGAACAGCTAACTGATTGTTTTCTGCACCCAGCAGCCAATTCAGAAATGTTCAGAGTGAAACTGAGACTCCCTCTCAATCCCTGGAGGTGACAAACACATCAGGGGTCTCCAACAACAGCTGTCACCCACTTGCAGCCACAACATGAATCCTGGCAGCTGCGTGCCCCTTTCCTGAGAAACACAGTGGGATGGAGGGGAAGGGATGCTGCTGTCCTCTGTACAGTGCGTACTTTGCTTGTGAGAGATCTATCCAGTTGTGGCAGATGGTGTGAGTATGATCACCTTTCCAGGGTTCAAACTGTTTGCATTGACTTGCCAGGGGAGTACTGGAATGGGACATTTTGTAACCTCCAGTTAGAGGTCTACAAAAAAGATGAGGCTAGAAAAGGTTGGTCAAGGAGCCCCAAGTCCTGATCCATGATTTGCCCTGTATTTTTCCCAAGCTCATTCATTTGCTAAGTGGAGTTGGAATTGTGGCCCATATCATATTTCAGTGAACAGTTGTAGGTCTGTCCATCTGAGATACAAGCTTCAATTTAAATCCCACCCCTGCTCAATTGTACTAAATTATAAATGGATAAATGGACATTTCTCAGTCAGCTTTGGAAGAGAAAGACACAGGTATGTGTTTTACATAAAGCTGAGCAGATTCAACTGCTAAGATAGCGAAAAGGTAATCTCAGTAAACATGAGAACATGGAAGAAAACTTCACTTGACCCAAAAGGATTGGTGCCTAACAATGCATAAAACTGTACCTCTTTTATGTCATCATAGAATCACAGAATGGTTTTGATTGGGAAGGACTTCAAAATTCATCCACCTCCCTTTCCATGGGTAGGGACTCCCTCCACAAGACCAGGTTGCTCAAAGCACCATCTAACCTGGCCTTGAACACTGCCAGGGATGGGACATCCATAGCTTCTCTGAGCAGCCCTAGCTACTGGGGGTGATGCCTTAGTTCTTGGCAGGGTCTCCATTTTTTTAATGCTTGTTCATTCAAAAATTACCTATGAGTTTATCTAACTTTTATTTACCACTGCACATCTGGGAAGATTTTTTTAGAGTCCAGATGGATTCTATCCTCTTGGTACAAAGCAAATAATTTTAATGCTATGAGAGAACTTTTATGTACAGGCCACTCTTGAGACCTATTTGGTAGACAAAAAAAAAAAACCCCTTTCTATAGATTTTCAGACTACCAAGTGCATTCGGTGGTGCTCGTATAGTCTTCACCTAAAAATCTCTGATATAGAGGAGAAGCAGACAGCTTCAGTTTCCTTTTTACCAGAACAGGGTTTATTTGCAGTCAGATATAAAATCAGTGGTAGAGTTAGGAAGAGGTTATGTTTTCCCTCATTCCCTGTCCTGAGCTCTGGCTTTCCTTCTCCATGTTGTATTTTTCAGGCCAAACACAAATTGTATCAATTTTATTGTTCCATGAGGTGAAAGAAAGATTGAGTGTAAAAATTTTACAAGTTGTTTTACATCCATGATAGATCAAGGCAATAAATTTTTTCCTTCTTCAAAACAACTCTGCCCATGTTCAGACATGGATTGTTGATGTATTTCAGAAGCTCTGTGGCAGCAAGAAGAAATGCTATGATTCAAGCCCCATGGCTGCACCTCAGGATTGATTCAAATGGCTATTATCATGTTTCAGAATGTGGTGGCGGTAAACAAAAGGAAGATGTGCTATGTCTAAGAGCCTCCCATGTCAAAATACACATCAGCTTTGATTGATATGTACTGACTCATGGCCATGTAGGAGAGATGTGAGATTTGTCAACTAGGATTACAGCGGTGTAATTATTTACACTTCCAAAATGTTCAGGATGATAGAGTGTTTATGTGAAGTATCATGTTAATGGAACTACTAGAAAATCAATACCAGGATTGGAACTGGATGCCATTTAATCTATTTTTTTTTCTGGTCATACATCATAGTAGAGATTTCTTTACTGTGCATACTCATACAACTCTATTTTGAGTCAAGTTGCAATAATTTCAATAGTGTCCTCAACACATTGTAATGTACTGGACCAAACTCTGCTTATCTCCTTTTTACAGGAATCAAAATTTCACCTGATTGATTGAGAATAAATTAATGACTGAAGTGGGCTGAATCCCTAGTCCCACTTGAGAAATCCTGCATGACCCTGAGTTTTTTCACACCTGCTAGAAGGGATGAATAGGTGATCCTGCTCAGGCAGGGGGATTGGACTAGGTGATCTTTTGAGGTCTGTTCCAACTCCTGACATTCTGTGATTGATTCTGTGAACAGTTTTTGTTTTGATATGCACATTTCTGTTGAAACTTTTTGTGTCTATTGTGAGGGGCTTTTTGCACTGCGTGTCTCTGGACCCCAAATCCCTATGTGAGGCTGGCAGTGTTAAGATCCCTATAAATAATAAACAGGTACTGTAGAATTTGATTCGTGGCTAAAATACCATATCAAACCACTTCTTCAAATATGTCCTTTTACCATACCTTTTCATGTCTATGATAGGAGAATTTGTCCACCAACTGCTGAACTCATCAAAGCCAGAGTCCTCTTAATTGTCTGACACACCTGATTGATCAGTAAGTTCCTACACAAAAGCAATTGCTGTCTATAAATCAGCTTGAATAATAATAACAATTATAGTAAGGATTGATACATGAGTGTTTATTTGTGTTCCTCTCAGTCACACTCATGGGATTTTGATGCATAAATCTCTTCTCATTGTAACAAGATTACATAATTTGGAATGCAAAAATGCTGTTTCATTTAATCTGAAGAAGCAAAAGTCTTCCTTAGGTAGAGCTATGTTTTGAATCAGATCGTGTTATACTAGAGTTCTTATGGAAAATTATAGCATCAATCTGACAAAAATTACTATGAGGATTATAGATAAACATTATTATGTATACAAACATTCCCTTGGGAACCACTGTGATACTGCCTACAAAAGCCAAGATCATGTGTTCGGGAAGAAGCTGCACATGGTAAACAGTGTGGATTTCTATTGCTCACACAGAACAAACCATACAGAACATATAATCAGGGAGAAGTCAGGAAAATTTAGCATGATAATTTAAATGGCAGAAACCAGCAAACCTGCAGTTTAAAGATAGATGGTAATATCTTTGGGACAGAGAACAAATTTTTGTTCTTTACTTGTAGGGCACTATAGCACCTCAGATGGCTGATGTTCCTGGGCTGTGTATCTACAGTGTTAGTGAAACATGAGTAAGAAACAAACCATAGTAGTGAAGGTGCTGATCCAGCAAACAGTTAATTCCCATGACAGTCTATTGAATTCAAAGATAGTAATCATCTAAGTATGCATGTAAGAATGTTTGTGTTGGTAAATTCTAGGCTCAAGTGGCTCCTGCTTAAGTTTTCACAGGGAGCCAGGAAAAACAAACAGAGATCTCCTGGTATTTAGTCCAGTGCTTTAAAGGGAAGTGACCTCTCTCATCTCAGGCTGGACTAGTTAGTCTATCATTTTATATCTAGGTCATTCATACTGGAGCCTTTTTTCATGATCTTCAGTTTTTAACAGTTCTACATTTTGGTGCTGTTTTCAAGCAGCTAAAATGTAAACAAAACCAACAAATTTGAATGAAAGCTGTGTTTGTATTACAGCACTTTTAAAGTTATGAAATTTAGACTTTTACTATGAAATTATCATAAAACTCTTAAGAAAGAATTACGGATAGGAAGTTGAACTGGGCAGGTGAGCTCTGAAGTCTATGTGGGTTTCAAGCTTCTACAAGTTCAGGTTTGACCACAGATGTATACAAACTCCTGCAGAATGATGCATATTGCTTTTGGGGGGAATACATGAGGCTGCAATAGGCCGTTAACTTCATATTCCCATCTTTACCCTTTGTGACACTTAGTGTGTAATTTCTACTTGAAAAATTAGCGCCAAACATATCTATATTCTACCTCCTGCTAAATAAATGGTTACTAAATAAAGTGTTCATGTGTGCACACACACACACACTCATATGAGAAGTCTTAAATCATTCTGTAAGGGCAGTCTTCAAAACAACTCCTCCTCAAACACTAACTGTTCCCAAACCTAGGTTAAAGACATTAGAAATTTCATCACCTTCTCTAATTTCTATTTTCAACTACCGACATGTTTCATGGTGTAAGGAACATCACAGAAAAAAAAACAACCAAGGAACTTTTTCCTCCTGTTTGGTTTGTTTTGGTTTGGTTTTTTGTGGTGTGGTTTTTTTTGTGGTTTTTGTTGTTGTTGTTGTTGTTGTTGTTGTTGTTGTTGTTGTTGTTGTTTTGTTTGTTTCCCCTGAAGAATTTGTCATTGCTAGACAAAATTAGATCTAGAATATGAAACAGTATTTTGCATATTCTTTGCAATGATGTCTCTTACTGTGGTCCCAGCATTTGCTATACTTAATACATGATGTTGTTGTAGGCATAGAGGGAAGATGTTGGGCAAAAGCAGGCTGTCTTTGCCTGTGCTCTGGGTAGAGCAATCAGAAGCTGGATGTATACAATTATCTTTGTGCTGAGCCTGACCCAGTCTGTTCTCCTGAAAGGTGGACTGGGTTAAGTAGGACCCAATATGAGATATTTAGAAGGATTCTGCCTGGCTCAGAGTTTGGGCATACTTTTTGTGTATCTCTTGGGTAATACACTATGCAGACATTTTCACAGATTAGCTGTTGCATGGTTGTATCATTAAGTACCATGAATCTATAGCTATAAAGGTACTTGTAGTAAGGAAATGAAAATAAAATATTTCATTCCAGACAATGATTTCATGCTCTCTTTCACTGTGACCTGGTAGCATACTTGTGTCCACACTTATGGCTCAGCAAGTTGAGAAGAGGGCAAAGTGGACAAAAGAAACTGCTAAGAAAAAGCTCCCTACTATTTAGTTTCCATTCTGAGATGAAGCTGATCATCTTTGCCTCACTTAAAAAAAGCATTTAATGAATCACAGAATATTAGGAGTTGGAAGGGACCTCTAAAAATCATCCAGTCCATCTAGAGCAGGATCACTGAGATTAGATCACACGGGAACTCACTCAGACTAGTCTTGAATGTCTTCAGAGAAGGAGATTTCACAACCTCTCTAGGCAGCCCGTTCCAGTGATCTGTCACTCTCACGGTGAAAAAGTTCCTCCTTATATTAAGATGGAACTTTCTATGTTCCAGCTTGGAACCATTGCCCCTTGTCAACACCAAGAAGAGCCTGGATCCATCCTCCTGACACTCACCCTTTACATGTTTATAGACATTAATGAGGTCACCCCTCAGTCTCCACCAAGCTAAAGAGACCCAGCTCCCTCAGCCTGTCCTCATAAGGAAGATGTTTTACTCCCTTCATCTTGGTGGCTCTGAACTGGACTCTTTCAAGGAGTTCTATGCCCTTCTTGAACTGAGGGGCCCAGAACTGGACACAATATTCCAGATACAGTCTCACCAGGACAGAGTGGAGGGGAAGAAGGACCTCTCTTGACCTACTAGCTACCTCCTGAGGTCACATTATCCACCTTCTGAGCTTAACTATATAGAGCCCAGTGCAGAATGAGATATATACACCCTTAGTGAAATGCTCCTAACCACATGGGAAGTGTGAGTGCAAAGCTGGACACTGAGCATCACTGCAGTTTTATGTCTTTGCAGCCTGCCCACTTCAAGGGGTACAAAAGAATAATCCTGTCTGCACAGGATTTAAGGCTAGAAGAAAATGCACTCTGCCTCTTCCTGTCACCCAAATCCTTTTGGGAAGCCTCCATGTAGCATAAGTGGAGCTCTCTTTCAGTCATCTATTTAGATTGGAAGGCCTCTTGGTTTTCTTGGAAGGCAATCACTTGCGAAGTCTCACTGCATAACACTGTTGAGAATTATGACATGGAAATTATTGATATAACCATGTTCAACCATTTTGTAAAGCCCTAGTGGGGGAGGGCATATTGAGACCTCAGCCTGACATTTAGAATTAATGCCAGGAAAGGAAGGTTTCTCTGGAGAAATGTCAAGGAGTCAATGTTACGTTCTTGCTGTCATGGTAAATGTACAGGACTTGAACAGCTAAAAGAATAGTATAACCAAAAGCTCGTTGCATTCAGTGGGAATGTTCTTACTAGCTTCAGAGTTGAAATACTGAACATATTTCTGATCTGAAACAATGGAAGGGATTAATGATTAGAGAAGCATTTGCAGCCTCTGCACAGAAATATAATGGAGCAGCCTCCCCATCTTTTGATACACAACTTGTTGAAATCAATCACCAGGCTACCTATGCAACCTTCCTCTTCAAGGGAGTTAAAAAATGCATCACTTAATAAATCTGATTCCTTATGGCATTGGCATAATGACCACCAATTTCCACTCCAACTTGATTTCCCTTTCCTGTTAATTATTTAATACACACTGATTGACCCAGGAAGGGACAGAGAACTCCTGAAGCTCAGCATACTTTGGCTTCTGCCCATCTGCTTTACTAGATGTGCCCTGTGTGATTGGTAGCAGAACAAAGGCTGTAGGCTACTGTTAAATAAAGGAGGTCAAGACTTGTTCTCTGGCCCTAAGGGCAAGCAACACAGGTCCATGTGGCTAAACTCATCTTCCCACCATCCCAGATAATGAAATAACTATTAAGCCATATGGACCACACTGTGGAGTATTTAATCCACAGCATGGATGTGTTTGGGTTACTAGTATAGCCAGAATTGCAGCTGAGCAGAGAAACACCAGAACTGACATTTCCACTGGAAGTGTGTTTGCACTGTGCTCTTAACACATGTCCATGAAGATGCCCACCACAGGGAACTGACAGTGCCATGACAGCATGTTTGTTTAGAATTATCTTAATTGATGCTGAAACTATTCATTGCTTCCTGTTTATACAACTTCCCAAAATGTCAAAAGATCAAATGCAAAAACCTAGTCTGGCAATTTTCAAAAGCTGTCAGAGAATATAACAGAAATGACTTAGATGAATGTGCTTTCAACTCCCATGAAACAAAAATGTATGTGTTACACATCAGTCTGCCAGCCTCTATGGAAAGCTGTCCATGGTACGCGTTTTGCCCTATGAAAACATTGATTTCTTTTGCAGTGACATGAGGCTTGGGAATCTCAAACAATAATCAAAATACAAACCAAAATCTTTCAGGTTCTTCCTTTGCTGGATCTTCAGTTTGGACTGTGAGTTTGGAATGCCTTCGCTTAATGTCTGTGATGGAGGTTTGAAAAGCTAATAGACACATTTCAGTATTGTGAAAGATGTACATATCCTATAAAGCCTTATTAATAACCCTTTCATAGGATACATAGAAATTAATAGATTTTTTTTCCCTAGGATTATGATTCTTATGTATTGAATTGTGGTTTGGTAGTACTTTATAGCTTACCACATAGTGTGGTTTCTAATCTTGAGAACTGTTTTTCAGAGGGGCAGAGTTCAGCCCATGGACACAACAGAAAACTCAGATACCTTTAAATGTGGACATGAAGTATGTTAAATCATGCCTGGCATTTGAAAGGGCAAGAAAATGCCTATGGGTTGTAACTATTGCTTCCACATTACCTCTATAAACTTTCAAGAGCAGAAAAATTGATGCTATTGTTTCAAAACCAAAATTAATACATGTCTGAACTCTGAAGATTTTAATGATCCTCCTTGGGAGTTAAAAAAGGAGGGTTTGGCCTTTCAATCAGGCATCAATGTGCCAGCTGTCCAGTATAGCTGGGATGAAGATTCCAATCTGCCAGTGCTTTCCCCCCATCTTCAGTGCAAAGCCATAAAACCTCTTTAGGCTGTGAGCAGTTGGGTTCTGTGCAGCTTCTAGCAAATTATTTGTGGCACATAATAGTTTTGTTTGTCAACTGTGACGTTATTTCAGCAAAGCATAATTTTCAGGTCTGGTGTTGCAATATGAGGAATTATAATCAGCATACTGTAACGTTTCCTGGCTGCAGCCTCTTTTCACATGGCTAAATATTCCTCTCCTGATGCTGAACTGAGATTCAAAGACATCTTTTTCAGTGGTTCCTTCTTCTCCTCATAACTTTACATTTGTCACTTCAAAGCCCTGTGCTTTGTGCTCTTTTCCTGGAAAACAAGAACAACAAGGCTTATTTTCTTGTAATGCACACTGAGATATAAATATGAAAAAGTGGTGACAGTGGAGAGTCCAGCAGTGATTTGTGCTGAAGAATTTTGGATCTACTGAGAGTGATGGGTCACTTTTCCTATAGGCAAACTAAACATGCTAAAGCAGAGAGAATTTACTGGGATTACTTACCTCCTCACATCACTCCACCTGTGAGTGTGATAAAAATTATTGAAGAAAAAGTTCAAGTACATGAAAAAGAAAAACATTTTTGTTTCCAAACTCAAGTATCTATTGATTTTTAGAGGCTTTTGCCTAAATCCAGTGAATTCAAAGGGAATCATGGGAAGCTGTGATCCTCATAGCCAGACCAGTGTTCTGCAAAAACAGGAGTCAGTATGGCATCTATCTTATCATTAGAGACATTCTGCAGCTTTATGGTTGTACATCTCTGACTTTTAGAAGAAATCATTATATTTAAATAGCCCTATGGATTCTCTAATCAAACACTGTATAATCTTCTGGGAGAGGTTAAAAGATTTTGAATAGTTTTGTGTTCAGACATTGTAAGATAGATTTGTATTCGTGTACATATATATATGCATATGTATGTATGCATGTGATGATCTATGTGATTTCCAGCTCCCAAAGACAACCCCAGCCTTGTTTCTCATGAGGGACTGAATTTTTAGACTTGTTTCAGTGTGCCCAGTAAGCTGCAAACTGTAACGCTGCCTGGTATGTCTACCACTGCCAGGCACTTTCACACATGTTGATGTCTTTGGCTTAGAAAAAGTAAACAGGGAGCACCTTCAAGATGTGAAGGAATCAGAGCTTATTTCCTGGGGGGAGGAGTCTTGAAATATTTGTAACATTCCTACTGCAACTAGCTAACAAGGGAAGGGGAAAGTATGCCTAGTATCACTTGTCTTAGCATCTGGGGTTGAATTATAGTAATACACCTTTGCATAATTACCATTTCAAAAAGCAAACTGAAATTAACAAACTGCATATGTCCTTCTCCTTACTCCTTTCCTGGTCTATCCATCACAGCTGCTTTTGAGGATGCCCAAGATTCTAATTCTGTCTATCCATTTCTTTCCCTTTCAGGATTTCCTCTACATTTCTCGTCCTCTCAGGTTAACTCCAACAACTGCCATGTTCCACCTATATCTCCTGCCCTTGTTCTTTTTTCCTAGTGCCTTCCATTGATTCTATCATCAGTAATTACACTGAGCAGAAGGGTCCTTCAATATTGTTTTAAGGCACCTCTGCAGTACCATGACATAGTAACGCCTCCAGGAACATATGCCTTCAATAAGGAGTATGAGGATCAAAGCTTCAGAGAATGAGAAGACATTTCCAATTGAAATTAGAAAGCAAGAAGGAGAAAATCAACATAGTGTGGGATGCTGATGCTATCCAGGAGGAAGGACTGGGAGAAAGGTGGAAACAGCAACACAACCTTTACTTCCCTCTTCTGAGTTATGTAGAAATAAAACACTTACCTAGGATGATGAAAGAGTTTTATGGTAGATCTAGGGTATGACACTAGGTTCCCTGATTCCTGTCCCTGTGTTACATCCACCAACAGCACTACCTCACTTATTGGGGTAAAAACTGGCACCATGTCAGAGTGGAACATTCTGTGTCTTGACCACATTGACTGCTCCCTCACTGAAGTCAGTCCTGGCTGTTTATAAACTCTGCCACTGTACCTCCTAGTGTTAAATTCCTCTTGGATTAGGGATGAGTCCAGGATGGCTGAATTTCCTCTTGCTTATGTTTTGAGCCTTTTTGGACAACTGCAGAACGTTGCTCCCAATGAGATTAATTCCAAATGAGCCAATAACTGCTTTCATACAAAGCAGCTGCTTTCAACTCCTTATCTGTACAGCAAAGTAGCCTTCACTTTTTAAATTTTAAATTATTGTTAATTGTACCATCAGCCTGTGTTTAGACCAGCTGTATCCTCTCACAATAATAAAATGATGTTTTAATGGTTTGAAATTTCACAGGGTAGAAAAGTATAAAATAGCAGTTGAAGTTGTTGTCTTCTCTGTGAATATTAGCTCCTCAAGCAGGTCCTTCTCCAAGCCTGAGAGGTTATTAAGGGCCCTGAGGGGGGACTCAGCATAGGTCTGATTTTCTGTCTAGAAAAGACATTTTGAAGATACATTCCTACAAACATTTGGGCACAGGCATTTCTTAGAAGTAGCTCATTTACTTTTATGTAGAGGACTCATTCATTAGCCAATGTTTGAAAAGAAGAGTTTTAAAATTTAAGGAAAAAATAGTTTCATAGATAAATAAGAATTTCTTCAGAAAGAAATGCCTCTTTGAAATTAAAATAAAATAAACTATTTCATTCTGAAATTTTGACATTTTTCTGATTTTTTTTCTGATGTCAACACTGATGATTTTCAGAGTTGCTACATTTTCTTTTGTGTCTGAATATGAAAATTAAACATAGATTCAGAATTTTTGCATTATCTGTATCTCCATTTTTTGGATGGAAAAGAGCCTTATAACAATGCGATATTAAACAGGGACTTATGGAATGTAAAGAACATGTAAGCATATTTGTATATCTTATGCAATGAAGATTTCTGGTTTAGAAGACAGAAGATGACAATGTATAGTAAGGACTGGGAGCTCCCTGGGGGCAATGTGGGCTTCTGCTGGAGACAGACAGCACAGGGACATTGTAGCCAAGGACCACCCCACTACCACTATGAAGGGAGCAAGGCAGGCAAGCAGGCAGACAGAGGCTGCCACAGGCATAGGACATCTTTGGACAGGTTGAGGTCACACCAGAACATCAGCCTGAAGGTAGGGGTCAGGATAAGGCACATCAAGGGTAACTGAGGTCAGACACAGTCTAAGGTGACTGAACGGGTCCATGGGGACAAGGCAGTAAATGAAGATAATATCAAAGACAAGTGGTTGTACTGTGAAAAAAAAAAAAGGTCACTAACATTTCCATCAATGCCTTATATTAAGTTCCATCTTAATATAAGGAGGAACTTTTTCACCGTGAGGGTGACAGAGCACTGGAACAGGCTGCCCAGAGAGGTTGTGGAATCTCCTTCTCTGGAGACATTCAAGACCAATCTGGACATGTTCCTGTGTGATCTAATCTCAGTGATCCTGCTCTCGCAGGGGGGTTGGACCAGATGATCTTTCGAGATCCCTTCCAACTCTGGACATTCTGTGATTCTGTGATACAGTCCCAGTTTGATGAATCAATGACATATTTAAATGGTCTTCGAAGTTTCTATCCAGTTGTTAACTTAGATGAGATTACAGTACTAAGCAGTGAGCTCTACTTTCAGTGCTGCTTAAAGGCACTCCAGCAGTTTGAAACAAGGACTGATTGTAATTATAGGTAGTGTTCCATAAAAAAATGTAGAAGCACAACTGTGGTTTAGAGTTAAAACTCAGATGAAATATTGCTTTTCTCTGCTTTCAGTTAGTATGAGAATGATATGTTCTCAGCTATTTCTCCTCTATGCTCATTTGAGAAAGAAGAGTTAATTTAACTACAGTTAATTTCACGCCCTCTATAATGTACCCAATTATATTGTCCTAATTATTTCAAGCTCTCATGTGCCTTGGTTGAATGCCTTTTTTGGAAGGGGATATTAAATAACGATTATCCTCCTCATTAATAAATGCACGATAAAGACAAAACAAACAAGTCAGGGCTGAAAGGCATAAATATCATTTATATTTTTTTACTCACTTTTCCCTCCAATCTTTTTATGACAACAATAACATTAGTTGTGGAAACATAAGGAGGCTGGGAATTTTTTTGTCTTGACTCATCTTTCTGGTCTTGTCTGGTTAACGTGTAAACTGAGTTTATCTAAGATATCAGCTATCCTTAACATACAGCTCTAGATTATAACTATGGAATCACAGAATCACAGAATTGTAGGGATTGGAAGGGACCTTGAGAGATCATTGACTCCAACCCCCTGCCAAAGCAGGTTCCCTAGAGCAGGTCACACAAGAAGGCATCCAGATGGGTCTTGAATATCTAGAGAAGGAGATCATAGAATCATAAAATCATAGAATTTTAAGGCTGGAAAAGACCCCTAAGATCATCCAGTCCAACCATTAACCTACCGCCACCAAGTCTACCCTTAGACCATGTCCTCAAGCACTGCATCTACCCGTCTTTTAAACACCTCAAGAGATGGGGACTCAACCACCTCCCTGGGTAGACTGTTCCAGTGCTTGATGACTCTCTCAGTAAAGAAGTTCTTCCTAATATCTAACCTAAATTTTCCCTGGTGCAACTTGAGGCCATTTCCTCGAGTTCTGTCAGCTGTTACTGGGGAGAAGAGACCAACCCCCACCTCACTGCAACCTCCTTTCAGGTAGTTGTAGAGAGCAATAAGGTCTCCCCTCAGTCTCCTCTTTTCCAAACTAAACAACCCCAGCTCCCTCAGCCGCTCCTCGTAGGGCCTGTTNCTGGGCAGCCTGTTCCAGTGTTCCATCACCCTCACCATGAGGAAGTTCTTTCTCACATTGGTGCAGAACCTCCTCTGGTTCAATTTGTTACCCCTTTGACCTGTCCCCATAGGCCACT
>VXBZ01000404.1:1033-50559 GCA_013399135.1 Heliornis fulica | reverse complement strand
AACCTAGTGATTCTGTGAAACAGAGTGATGTTGGTGCTGGTGCCCATTCTCTCCTGCCAGCCCCGCAGGAGGAGCAGTAGGACAACCACAGAGAGCTGGCCATGCTAGCAGCGGTGGGGAGCTCCTGACTGCCAGAACCGGCCCTTTACCTCCTGCTACTCATCTTTCCCCCAGCTCAGCTCACCCCAGTTCAGGGGGTGGATGCCTGCCCCGCTCCCACACAAGCCAGCACCAGGCACAGCTAGCAGGCCCTGCTTCTGCAAGGTAGCCTGCTCACTGCAGCTGTGGAAGGGGCTGGGAGGAGGAAGAGGATGGGCAGCAGCTCACAGCAACACACAGTTCAGGCACTGGGACTTACAGCTAACGCTGTTCCCTACTGCTGCACTGACACACAGGCACATCTCAAGCCGCCAGTCCTGATGTGGACTTTGCAGCATCCTAAGGCTGTGCTCAGGGGTGGCTGCTCTCACAGGTGCAGCTTGGATGTCAGGGGGTTGGAGCACCTTCCCCCCCACACCCACCCCGTTCGCCTGCTGCCCTTTTGCTTTCAGGGGGACAGACAGGACCAGGCCAACAACCAGCAGCCAGCTGTTGCTTTTGCAATAGCCCCCACACCAGTGTTTCCCCAGCCCAGCTTGCATCACCCGGTACGTTACCATGGGATACCGCATCCCAAGCAGGTTCAGGGTCCTGAGCTCTTGCTGCTGCCTGCACAGAGGCCACGTTTGCTGGAGAGCCTCCAACAAGCCACAGGCACCATCGTAGCTTCCCCAGGATGCAGGGCAGCACATGTACAAGCGATCTCCCACAGCCATGAGAAGAGCCTCAGAGGCTGTGTTTCCAGATGAAAACAGCCCTTATGTTACAGCCGAGCGCTACAATTAAATATAGACGAGGCTGCCTATTTTTAACACAAGCTTTGCCAGTGTTTTTTACAGAAAAGGAAGCAGGAGTTGCACAAGCCAAGACTTAAGACCAGGAAATCAATTCTAATTCCACAGCAGCCAGACCTAGTTCAGGCTGGAAGGCAGCGTGCGGGTTGGTAGCTGCAGTCATCACGACGGCTTTGTATCGCCAAACCGGAAACGTATTTTTAGAATGGGGCTGGGAAAGTGGCTCTCTGGCAAGAGATCCAGTGTGCCACGGCAGGGCCACTATGGGGCCAAGCACAGGGCTGCTTTGCAACTTCATCATGTCCTTAAACCCTTTAGGATCCCACTCTTAGTCTTGTGGGTGTAAAAGCCTAGCCCAGGGGGAATGAGAAGACCTCATCCCTAGCCCACACCACACGCCCATGGTGCCGCTTGAACCCAACGCTGAGTCAGCAAAGGGAACAGAGCGCTCCGTGGGTGACAGGTTACCCCACCACCTTCCCCGGGAAAGCCCCCAGCAACCTCCCTGTCAACACACTCCAGCCATGCTGTGAGTCAGCACAGCCAGAGCTGCCCCACCTCCACTTCAGGAAGAAAGCCCCAAGGCTTCATTCGCCGGTTGCCGTGCCAAGCTGCTGCGGCCTTTTACCAGTGTTGAATCCATATGAATTCCTACAGCTGAAAAGGAAATGAGCTCCTTGAATCACCTACACTACACACCACACAAGGAGCTGCGTGGGACACATCAGCAACACACAAAGAAACAGCAAAAAGCTCCTTGTCCTTTTCCTGTTGCACTTCTGCAGATCTTCATAAGCTTTAT
The DNA here is from genome assembly GCA_013399135.1 of Heliornis fulica. Lineage (NCBI taxonomy): Eukaryota > Metazoa > Chordata > Aves > Gruiformes > Heliornithidae > Heliornis > Heliornis fulica. Next base: position 48,864 of record VXBZ01000404.1, on the reverse strand, counting down.
GGCTAGAGAAGGGCCTACACTTACCTCATTTCCCTCAGACCTGTGGAGCTCTGCTGGGGAATAGCCCCATCCCATCCACTGGCTGCATCACTGATGCCTCTTTTTCCCTTCCAATGACCTTTGAAAGCAGGTTGAGGCCACAGATCTTCTCCAGGGCCAGTTCCTGTGGGTATGGGGCTCTGATTTAGGCTGGCGCGGTCATCACCTCAAAGCCAGCAGCGCAACCTTTTGCACTTCTCCCGGCTCCCAGACCTGCTCAGAAGCACAGGCCTTCCAGTCTGGAGCACTTCAGTCAGCTGGTTGAGTCAAAGGGATCATTTTGCTTTTAATCTGATGCTCCTTTGACAGTTTACAGAGCACAAGGCCTTCTGTTTAAATTGTTTATTAAAGAGCAGAAGCCCAGGGGGAACTCAAACCAGGAACCACAGTCAAAGCTTTTAGTTAGCTTGCATGTTGTAAGGGAATTGTTCCTCTAACTGCTCAACCACCGCTGCGCTGGTTTTGACAGCGGGATTTCCATGTCTCAGGCATTTGAATGCCCACGTTCTCTCTATTTAAAATGGCATCAACAAGCCCAGCTCAGGTCAAGAAAAGTACACAGCAAGTGGAGAACACAGGGCAGTAACTCTGTGAAGGTTATCTTAGTGTTCCACTCAGGGGAACAGCCGGTCCTAAGACTACGATTCTGTCATGGTCTTTGTCTTTTGGGGTGGGGACAGGGGGAGAGAAGTATAAGGAAAGCATGATGCATCCTATTAAAGTGGTAAAGGCTTAACAATGGCTGTGTGTTGGGCATGAACCCCTCTTCCTCCCCTCTACAGTCTGACCTGCACGTATCCAACTGCACCATCGGCTCTGTGCCGGCATCCAGCTGTAATTCCAACAAGTACAGAGCTTTCCACGTGTCTGCTCCCACCCGACTCCCAATCTGTTCTCACAACCTGTCTTTCCATTACTCACACCACTTCCTAACTTTCATCACGTCCTTTCCTTGTTTTTCACATCCCTGTCATCAACCAGATCAGACTGGAGAAGCGTCAGTCTGATGCTGGGGAACACGGAATCCAGAGCTTTTGGTACTTTACGAGTCCAGGCAGTCGGTTCATGTTTTCACTTGGATTTTGTTATTTGCAGCTTCCTCAGGGAAGAGATGGTGTAACTGTGTCTTTGGAACAACCACCTTGCCTTTGTTAATGTGGGGGTAAACATAAAACACATCCAAAGGAGCCATTGAAATCCACTGAGGTAACACACAAACTCTTCGCGTTACTTGCTTTTCATGCTCTTCCTCCACACGTGCCAAACAGCCACTGCACCCAACCACAGAAACCACCTTCCAGGGAGGTGGCCAATTCACCATCCCTGGGTGTATTTAACAGACAGGTAGATGAGGTGCTCAGGAATGCGGTTTAGGAGAGGAAGGGGACAGTTGGATGATGATTGCAAAGGTCTTTTCCAACCTGGTGATTCTGTGATTCCCCATATCCCCTGGAAACAAAGCAACTGACAATCCCAGAATTTCTATTTTTGAAAAGTGTTTACTCACATAGTTTGAATAAATTAATTTGCAAATAAAAATTAAACTACAGTATAATATAGTTTGAATAAAATGATTAGAACAACTACAATACAGGGGTTTCTTGCTGCATAAGTTCCATTACTTAATGCATATAACCTGGAAAATGTCAAAATCAGTTATATTTCTATGGAAAGGGAGTAACAGCAGTTACTTGTACATGACAGCTAACTGAACTTATAATACAGGTTTCCTGACACATGCATTTCCTGAGTGAACCAAACAATATATATAATTTCTTTCTTTTTTTTTTTAATGGAGAAACAATTGACAGTGTAAGTAAATAATTCATGACATCTAAGCAACATAGGTCTCTCTTTAAACCAAGGAAATTTCAGAACAGCTTCAAAAGGGAAAGATAAAGCTACGCTATAAAGTACAGAAATTTGCTACGGTCAATTATACAGTACGTATTTTGGGAGGAAAAAAGTATTAAGCTGGGCAAACCAAAAAAAAACCAAACCCAACTCAATCCTGAAAAGGTCAGGTTGTGCATCTGCCACGAAGCACAGAGGGTTAGCAGCAAAGCTGGATGTAGTGCACTGGCCTTTTCTGGTGGATACAGAAGGGAAAGGAAGGGTAGGGAGGGGAGAGCAGAGAGAGAGAGAGACCTCCACATAGAGCCCACGGCAGGGTGAGCAGACCTTGCACAAGCATCCCATAGCGAGGTCTACCAGTCCTGTGCAGTCCCAGCTCAAGCTTTTCCCAACAAATCGCCAATCATGTCAAGTTGAACGGGGATGCATCACTCAGAGCCTTGAGATGGACGCAGACACACATCCCGTGGGTACCAGGCTTCGACCTTGTTCTGTCTGTAGCCTAGGTGAGCATCTGCACCTCATGGCAGGGTGAAGGCAAAGCTGATGACTCCCAGACGCCAGGTGAGGGGCAGAACATCTGACTGACGAGCCCACCACGAGTTTGGGACCGCGGGCGATTCACAACTTGCTCCCTGCATGTGCACACCCTTCACCTCCCACCCCCACAAGCAGCAAGGAACAAAATGAGCCTCGTTTTCAGGTTTGTTGATGTTTTAACATTGGAAAAACCCTCACAAATGTCACTAATGCTAAATAAAGAAACGTGTTAGCATGAAGGGAGGAAAACAAAAAAAAAGAAAGATCCTTAATCTAGGCTAAGTTGCATATTCAAAGACTCTGGTAAATATTCTCCTTGTAACCAGATCTTGAGTACAGTCCTACCAAAAAGACATTTTAAGAAGTCATCCTCAGCTACCTTTCAACATGGTTAAAGCACACCTTATGCCATCATAAATTTGCATTAGCTTTGTTTAAAAAGCATTGTAACTATTCTAAGAACTCAGTAATTTAGATTAAAAAAGATTTTTCTACCATTTCCATCTCACGTCCTTCTCCATCCTGACCTACTCTACACACCCAATTGCTGGATGAACACACTATGACCATGCTACTCTCTATACATTCTACACATTTTTCTTTTAATAATAAAGATAAATAGAAAAGAGTTAATATACACGTTATATTTTACAACGTTTGCGTCCAAGCCGTAAACTAATGTTCTTGGAACTATTTACCCTCCATATACAAAAAGAATGAAACAACTTGCAAACACTGTGGGCATGTAATTCAAAACCATTAAACAGAAGGCATCAAAGTTCACTCTACAACACTTCCTTCACCTCTTCAGAAATAGATAACTAAAAAAAAAAAGTAGGAGTTCTGCCCCACCCTCCCTTTCCATTTCCAGACAACAGAGAGAGAGATTTAGCTGTTGTAACAAAAAAACTAAAAATTCTTCATCTTAATGCAAACCAGCAAAGCCCAGGGAATACGAAAAACAGTTGGTTTAAAAATCAGAACCGCTTAGCTTATCAGTTTACCGCAGTCCTCGGCAACACGTGTGTTAGTCAAGGGGTCCTTGGAAAATGAGTCTGATGTAACCCTGCTCCCCAGCCAGCTGATGCGCGCAGAACGGACAGGCTGCGTGAAACGTGTGAGTACCGTGAGGAAGAGGAATTTGGGACCAATATGCAGTTGTCTTTTCTGAGCACACGTGTCCACACGGGCTGAACGCGTGAGTTGGAGGTCCTGCATCCACATAAAACCCCGCTTCGCATCCAAGCCAGAGCGGCACGTAGGGGCCGACGGAGCGGCACATGGGACACTCGCGATCCTTGCCGTCTCTCTCCTCTTTGTTTCCCCAGTTGTGGTAGCCGTGGACGTGGCCACAGTTCAGGTACACCCACGGCTGCTTTTCATCCACGACATCTTTTCTCTTCATGCTGGGGAACGCCAGGGTGTTAAACCCCACCGGACACTGGGGCCTTGCCGCGTTTATTTCCTGTCTCAATGCCTCCAGGTGCTTGACGGTAGGAGTGCGTGAAAGCCCTTCCGCGGTACGCCACAGCAGCGTTGCTCCACACAGGTCAATCAGAGAGCCATCTTGGAGCTGGTTCGTTTCATTCTCAACCTTGTGATGGGGAAAGAAAAGGAGAGGCATCGCCTCACGTTATAAGAGTAACGTGCAGCACTTCCATCAGACAAATCTGCCTGGAAAATCTAGTTTCTAGAAGTTCCTGACTGTCCTATATGAGATACAAAAACAGCACCCAGTGTCATCTTATCTCTATTTTTAAGAAAAAACAACCATCAAACTTCTTAAGAGATTAATGTGGGCTGAAATGCTCCTCTCCAACCTCAACAAATTCTCTCAACTCCATCCTTACAGCACTCCCAACTATGTCACTTGAAATGCATCAAGGAGGAATGACACATGACAAGTCTTCTTTAGTCCTTCACTACATTTTAGATTCTTTGCTTCAAAACACTCTTAGGCACAGCTTTCCTCTCCTCCAGAAAAAGTCAGCCGTCAGCATTCCTAAATTAAGTGTTCCATAGCATTCTTTTTGCTGCAAGATCCCAATCCACATCCAAAGCAATCACCTCCTGGAAACGTCACAGGATCACAGAATGGTAGGGGTGGGAAGGGACCTCTGGAGATCATCTATTGGACTGGAGACCCCCAATGTTATAGAAACAAGAAGAATGCTCAGAACACCACAGTGTTAACAGATATCCAGGAATATAGGGCACATGTCAATAAAACTATAATTATTTTAATTATTCTATTAAGAAAAATTCCAACAAGTAGGGAAACCTTAAAAGCATAAACTCAAGAGAGAGAAACAGGAAAATACTCCTTAAAATGCACATGACTACAACAGGTTGCAGAAGAGCACAACAGACTGGCCACTCAATTCAGGAGAGCAGCACTGATCTCAATGATGTACTAGTTTGCAGATAAACTCTCTCCCAGTTATTTAGGTTGAGGAAGACTCACAGCTTCATGTCAGCTTAGCTAATTACAGAGGTGACATTTACAGAGGTGACATCTACACCCAATGAGGCGGATCCCAGCCTCGCGTTTATGCCCAATCTGTCGGTGCCACTTGCTGCAGTACCCGTTTTAAACACGCCACGTGAAAGATCGGTCACTGCTCTTACCATTTTTCCCCTCTGCTGAGCTGATCTGGTCTCACGGAGGCTGAAGACATTCCCACACACTGATATCTCTCTCCACACCCCTGGCTTGGAGTCTTCTGTAAAGCCATTGCGGGGGTGCATAACAAGAACTCCATTTGTGGTCAGGCCATCCATCTGCCCATCCGATGTCTTCCACTTTGCAGCTTTCTCCTAAGAGAAATCATGAAAACTTTTAATTTGCCTGAAGCGGAGCAGTTTAAAAAACAAGCATGCCTGATCTGAGCTCTAAGGAAAAACAGAAATTACTCCCTTACCCCAAGAAAGATGTTTTTTGAAGAGTCGAATCCTGCAGCATATATTCTTGCCGTAAAAGGAGGGTTACGCTCACATATGATTCTGCAGGCAAACCTTGATATAGTGCTCTGCACAGACTGTGTATCTGAATTACTCTGACTTCCAGGGACTGTGTCTGTCACAACAAAGTCTATAGGACTCTCTGTTGACCGACCGATCTGGAAAAGGATTTAGAGTAAACAAAACCAACTGTTTAGAAGTTTGCCCTTGGGTCCAGGAATATTCAAACTCAATGTAATTAGAAGCGATCAGGAAAAAAAAAAAATCATTACATTCCAGGTTGAAGTATTGCCCTGCACCAATCTAAATTTAGGTTTCTAAAGGCTAATCTGAATTGATGAGTTCTTCCACCTCCATGTGATCAAAGTTATTCTGAAGGCTCAGTGCAGCCAACTAAAAAGAGAAATGAAATGATGTAATCAAGACAGTTCTGAGATGACTTCCCACTGAAGGCCTTCTCATCAGAAAGGTCACACTCAGAGCAGTTTGACCAGCTGCAGCAGCACCAAACCAACTTAGAAACAGCAGTTTGATGGAAGGAACGTGATATTCAGTCACTTTTCACACCAAGAATATTCAGAATAAGGCCAGGCTAGTTGGAGATGTAGATGTAGGAAAATTAAGATTGTGTGAGCTGACTTTCCAGCTCTGGTGGGGCACTGAGAAGCAGCACAGCAGTCAGAAAACACCAGGTACAAGATATTTGTGGTGGATAGGGGTTATATTAGCACGCACAGAGCAACAGGAATGGAAAATCTGACTACAACCAAATTTTCTAGTAGCTGAGCCTTCTTTCATGGTTGCATGGAAGAGTGAGTTTTGTAGTCCCACACAACTCTACAAGGTCTGACAGAGCTGCATGGGTTTCACTGCTTTTCCAGTTAACTTACCTTGTCCTCTTCCTTATACAGCATGAAAAAAAAGTTATACCCCACTCTCAAACATCCACATAGCCAGGTTAAAAACCACTAACACACTACTACCTTTCACTCACTTCCAGAGCTCTCAACGGCCTCCTATAAAATATAGCTGCTTGTACTGTGATTAACTTCTGGGCAGGAGCCCCCAAAGCCAGAGGTGCATATTTTGTACCAGGCTGGACAGAGAGCTTTCAGGAGACTGAAACTGCTTTGTCAGAGCCTATTTTTCTATCAGCTCTCAGGCAGGGTAACCCATCAGCACACAGGGGTTGCCACTGGCCGTTTCAGAGCAGCACACACGCCGCAGCATGCCTGAAGAGAGAACACTTACACAAACAATAGCTTTTGCTGCGGTTAATTCGTTGCAGCCCTTCTGCTCTGCTGTAGGTATTTGCAGCTGCATAGCAGCTTCCTCCACCGCCTACCAACACCTCCCACCTCCTCAGATCCTGCACTGGCGTCACAGCTAAATGCTGTGACAGCAAAACTCCCGGCCATAAATCAGCAGTGACAACAACAAAAAAAAAAACCCATTAACACAAGATCAGTCCAGGAGGCAGAAGGAACAAAGCACCCAACCCCCAAATAAAACCTCTCCTTTTGAGAAAAACAGGAAACAATTATAAGATACGAGTGCACACCACAGCTGCAAATGTGTTTGTGGTTCCCTTTCATACATACAGGAACTGCAGCAGAGCTGCTCTGAACTGTCAGCACATGGGAACTGGGCCTCCTCTCTCCACGCTGCACAGCCCTTCAGACTTATTTCTGGGTTTGCTTAAAGGAGTCAGGGGTATTTTTTTTTTATCTGTTGTGTCAAAAGCTTTCTTGTGTTTTCACACTGTATTTCTTCTATCTCCAAGCAGCTGATCCTAAATCCCTTCATAAATGCCAGAAGTGCTGAAAGAGAACTATGCAATTTATTCTGTGTTTTGCAAGGAGGGACCGAGACAGGTTACACGACTTGCAGACTGGCAATCAAAGGCAAAATCATAAGCCTGTACATTAGTCACAAAAAAAACCCAACAACTTTCACCTCTGACCAAGCCTCAAGAGAGATGTACAGATATACAGCCTCATTCATGTCATGGCTTTGGCAATGAACAGAATTAAACACCTCTGAACAGTACAGAGCAAGCTTCTGGGTCTGAGGGAAACAGCCTCTTGAGACGACACCTTGTTAGAAAGTGCCAGAAATGAGAATACATTTAGGTAACACATTTACTTCACATACCTGGAACATATCTGTGTTGCTGTCATGGGTATATTCAACCACTACTGTCTGGGCCCGGGACAAAGTGTACGATATGCTGTGTTGGTCCTTATTACTTATCGCCTACAGAGAAAATACCAAATGTTATCGAACCAGTGAGCAGGAACTGTAGCAAACACACCAGCAAAGCAGGCAGTACTCCTAACCAGGCTCCTCTTCTGCTCAACTAATGCATGAAGGCAGATGGTTGTCAGTGACACGCCTGTAGTTAAGACGGCACAAAAAAAAAACCAGTCCCGACCATTAAAGGAAGCTGCAGGATTGATTCAGCAACAGACCAAACTGGTCTCTTTGCCACACACTGCAACAAAATATACATAACCAAGGCATGTTATTAGTCATGCTTGGTGTTAAGGCAACACTGGCCTTGACACAAAAGAACAAGACAACTGAGTGCAAAGGCTAGAACTGAGTGTAACACCTTCCTGGCCTTCTCAGCCTGAACTTCTCCAGCAGCAAAGTGAGGACACAAACTTAGGGACTTCATTCTAAAAACAGGATCCCAGATCATACTGAAAATCAGTGATAATTAATTAGATATATAGACTAAAAAAAAAAAACCTCCAAAAATATAACAAGCAGTGGTAGTAAACAAGGTAAAATGAAGAAATTTGGAGGTTGCAGAAGTAGTCTGAGTTTTAGTTTGTTAGTTCAGATTTTCATTCTGCAACTTCCTACTTGGAACTGAAGAAACACTCTCATAGAAGTGATTCCAATTAGCACTTACCTGAAGACTGTAAATAATTAGCAAAAAGAAATCTTTTCCCAGATGTAATTCTATTCCAATAACTTTGGTCAGCAATATGCTTTTGTTTTTGGAATATTTTATGCCATTCCCTGAATTTAGGAATCGGTACTCTTAATGTCAAGGTATTTAGAGAGTCTAACTCTTGACACTACTTTTGTTCAAGGTCTTAAACTCAACACTGGAGATCTTTTCTAAACAAACACCAAGCATTCTCAAATTCCACTGGTTTCAGTAGATAGGCTCTGTTTTTTTTACTGAACGTGAGCACACATATGCTTGAGTCACCACAACACAGTAACAGTAATAACTTCACTATAATCTAACAGTTTTGGTGTGAAACACAATCCAGCTTCAGGACCTTCCTTTACTCCTCCTTAATGGGAACTCTCAACTTGATTATGGGCCATATAAGACATACACTGCAAAACCCACCTGTCCCCATCCTTATAGAACTCCTGCCCATCAGGCTGAGGAGCAAACACACAGCGCTTTGGCAAAGGATCGTTTCAAAGTCAGCTTCACCTCAAGCCACATGAGTGACCTGAAGCACAAATGAGGGCAAAACCAAGGTGGCTAAAGCAGATGTCTATAGTGAGTTTGGAAGGAAGACCAACCAGGAAGAGTTTTACATGATTAGCCTGTCCCTTGAACACTGGTGTTTCAAAACTAAGTTTTCTTTATGAACATGCCAAGCGTTGGATTTGTTTTGTCAAATGGTTTTCTGCTACTCCTGACAGGTACCAAAACACCGTGGATAAACATGAACCATTATTTCCACAGCCAAAACTTCATGCTTTTTACACCATTTCACCTCAGCATAACAACACTGACTTCACTGAACTCAGAGGAGAGCACTGGGAGAAAGAAGACCTAGCTAGACAAAGCAAGCTTACCTTTGCTGCTTGAGGGGTGCAGGCAATATGCACAGTGCTCGGTTTCACCCCATTTGCCTTGGCCCTTTTAAATAAAGCAAACCTACTTTTTCTTCTTCCTCTATCTCCATTTGGGAGAGACCCATTGTACCTATCAAAAAGCACAGAAAAAAAAAGAACAAAGTCCATCTTCCTGTCTTACTGAGCTTCTCATGAGATACAGATCAAGAGCTTTCAAGCTAAGCACAAATTCTTCTTAATGTATATGATGTTAGTGATTACAGATTTCCAGTTAGGCATTTAAATCTCAGAACTGACAACACTGAAACGTGCTGACAGAACTACAGCACATACACACAAAGCTTGTAGGGCAATGAATGGTACCCAGTTTAATCTCAAAGCTACTATCGACAAGCAAAGGAGACGTGGATCCCAAACATGAGAACAGGTACGGTTATATGCCTATCTGTAGCTTTCTCTCTAAATGACGTGTTCACATTGTAAATGGGAGATTCTAAATGCTCACCAATCCTGGTAGGGTGCTAGCATTTAAGAGAATTTTGTTTGAAATGAAAATCTGTAAGAAATAGATATCCTGTCCTCCGAGACTCCCAAATGAATCCATTAGAAAACCCTCAGACTCTTACCTCGAACATGTCAAGAAACTTGCTTTATTAAAATCTGTTTGCACTTGGATATTGTAGTCAGCTACTACATTCTTATAAGTTCATTTTATTTTACTTCAAGTCTTAGAGAATCTCCCTTTCCTCAACACCATATTAGTCATCTGACTCAGCCCAACCTGGAACTGACTGGAAACCTCTTCGCAAGTTGCCTGCCTTTGTCATGAAACACTCACCTGGTAAGAACAGCTGAAAAATCAACGCCTTTAGAGACCCACTGCCACGGTCATGTTGCCCCAGACAATGTAAGCATACTGCAGTGCAATTTCCCAACATGTGACATGACATGTGACACCTGGTTGCCACTGAAAAAGACAGCCCTTCCTCCATTCCTTCCCTTACACAAGACCAGCTACTAAAGGAAAGCTGATTGGTCACACACTCACTAGATACACTGCAAAAGGAGCTCAAGTGATAGGTTGTGGGACCACCTCACAGCAGCCTGTGTTTTACTGCCTTTAAGCATGCCCTGAAATTTGATCTTCATTCTCACTCCCAACCAAGACACAAACACTTACCCTAATACAATCAATTCACCATATTTTACTGGTGCCTTTGATGGATGATTTTCTTGATCAGGAGAAAACATGAGCTTAGCTAATGACTTCTCAAATTTCAGGTCTCTGATCAAGAGTTGTGGTACACTTTTTTCATTATTTCCTGTAAAAGAAACAAAGATAAAATTAAGTGTAAGAGAAAAGGCTCAAATCCAACAATTACACAAACATATACACCTGATACAGTAGGCACAATAGTTGTCTTCTGTATTTTACACTTTTGCCTGGAATAATTTTAAAAACATAGGTATAAAATCCACATCAATTAAGGTTGAATTCCCTGGAAGAGCTACCAGATGACAAAACATTCAAATGAATTTAAAGAATTCCAGTACAGCCTTGACAAAACATCCACAGTTCTTTTCCTTCATGCTAGCTTTTAGTACCAATGGTAAATAGCTTTATTTAGTATGTTCAAGTATCAAGGAGAGTCAGATGGGGATTAAATTTGAGGGGGAAAAAAAGCAGGACCAGTCCATTAGCTGCAGAGGTACAAGTTTTCATTCGATTCAGAGCTTCCCAAGAAATTTCTGGATTTGCAAATGGAAGTTGTTCAACAACTGATATCAAGTCCACCATACAGGTTTGGAGCGCAATGTGATCTCTCGGGTTTAACCAGAAACAGGAGACTTCCCGAGGGAATTCCACATAACTCATTTAATGAGAACAGTCTCTTCACATGCAGTTTTTGGTCGTACTTCAGCCTTGAGGAATGGTTTAATATTTTCTACAGCTTCTCACCAGTAACATTTTCAGGCACCTCTGACCTACTCAACCCATCTCTGACCTTCCTGCCTACCCAACAGAGAGCACTTGCTGGATAAAGAGTAAGCCTGATGCTAGCCTCTTCGAGGCTTTAATGGAAATAAGAGTTGATTCCCTTGGTCTCTTCCAGGTAAGTTCTCATAGCAACTTAAAAAGCTATTAAGCTATTTTAAAGCTGATGGTTATCATTCTGCCTTCTGTGCAAATACACATTTTGGTCCACATCATAATTCTTGAATCCTGTCATCAACCTTGATCATTACTATGGCTTTATCTCCATCTACCTCAACTAGACTGCAGATGTTTGTAAAACCAGAAAAAAGACATCACCATCCAAAATTTCATATAGTTTCATATACCCCTTTGCATATCCTAAGAACAGAGAGAAGGATGTGGCAATGCTTGACACCCTGCTCAGATGTGCTGGGAAGCTGAAGCAAAGATCCCTTTACCGACCTGATCTCTACCTGTTCTCTGTCCTCACTGCTCCTTTCATGGAGAAGCTTGGCCTTCAACATCTCTTCTTGGTCTATTCATTCCTTAACTCAGCACAGCTATGGTGATCCACACTCACCTCACACTACCCTGCATCAGTTCAGGATGCTACTTCATGCTTCCTTACATGCTACCCCATGTACTCTTGGGAACGCTTGGAGCAATCGGGTAACCGGGGACTGTCTCTGTCATTAGCACACACATAACATTGTCACAACAGTACCTTGACCCACTTCTAGATGTGTGAGTGCACTGGAATAAACCTGATCTGCACAACACTACTGTGAAGTGTCTGCACCGTGCCTATGTGACAGTTACACCAACCTATTTGTGCTGCGTAGGAAGCAGCGTGCGTTTTCACTTGGCAGCTACCCTGGTTCAAGCCTCAGTTTACCAGATTCAGATCCACGATTCAGATGAATCCATCATTTAGCTGGTGCAGAAAGTGCCTTACTCTGATCCAACAGTCCCCATCTGTCCCACAGGAACACAACAGCACAGGAGACTGCAGAGCAGTATAGTCTGCTCCAAAGCATTTCTAGATTGCTGACCCGCGTGTACCAGTAAGCTAAAAGGGATGGTAAGGATACTTTGTTGTATGTGTGACCCAAAGTTCTACCTTTAAATTTTTAAGATTAAGAATTTAAAGCAAACATATGAAAATGTGACCTTAAACTCCTCTCATACTAGTAGTCCTAACACATACAAGTGGAGATTGCCCCACAGCTTTAACAGTGTTCACAATTTTCATGTTTCCTATGGCCATTGGCTGGGGGGTTGTGTCATCCTTGTCTCCTGGCATCACCTCTGAGCACCACACCAGCCATTCTCTGAAACCACCATGCCTCTGAAGGCACTTCAAATGTCAAGTAAACCACCCCAGTATAGAAAACTATCTAGTTCTTAGTGTTTAACAGTGCTCTCCATCCACATTTCCTTTTTGAAGTATTTCTACTTGAGTGAGTACATCTTGTACGTATTTATCTGTATTCCTATCCTTGTGTAAACTTAATATGAAGTATTTCTACTATCAACTTCTTGCACAATAGTTGCTTATATATTGTCTTAAAGCAGCTCATAATGTTTTAATCTCCTCCCCAAACAATGAACTTATTTTTTACTTGAACACTGATCTCCTCTGCAATGTCTCTCCCACGCTTCAGTCCTCTCCACATACAACTCATTTCATTTTGGCCATCGCATTTTGCATGCAACGCTTCACATTTCTTTGCTAGGATACATAAGGGCTGTGCTTTGAATTGACATTTACAAGTAGTAAAAATAACTTTAACTTTTGACATTAATATAAGAAAGATTTTGGCATAACTTCTCCTCTGTTCACCCAAGCGATTTCACGGAAAGCTAAAAAATACAACTCCCGGTCACAGAGTTAGTTCCTGAGTCTCATTAAAAGCAATTACACATGAGCAGTTAAAGGAGACTTAGGAGTTACCTGAGCAGGTGGCCACTAACCTTCTCTTAAAAGACAGCTGAGCAGAAACCATGAAAGTGACCCACAGTTCCAAATGACAGACGTCAGCAGTGCAGGTTGTTAACTAGACAACCTCAATACAAGGAAGTGTCCAACATCTAATGCTCACCCTCCCCCTTACTACATTTTTTCCTTCCCATTTAAATACAGCGAAGTTTATTTTGGGACCAGCACACATGACGGTGTGGACACTTAGTTGACTTAAGGACTGTTCAAGAGTTACTATCATTAGTAAAGGAGCTTGCCCATACATTTTCAGAAGCATGGCTTGAATGTTTGAACTTGTTTTTTTTTTTTAAATACATCTCAAAACCTTTTTTAGCTGCACATGCTGCTTTCACAGCTACTAACACCACCCAGTTAATTTCAACTCTAGTCCATGCAAAATTCAGTGCTCCTAAAAAAGAAAAAAAAGCCAGCACAACACCACATGCTGCTTCTCACCCAGTATGATCTCCCTGATGCATCACAACCAAAGGAAGACTCATTTCCAGAAATAACAAAGATTATATTCTTCTAGTGAGGTCCCAAAGACTACTCCAAGTCAATTTGATGTCTGTAAATAAAACTCAAGCGTTCTCCCACTAGAGGCTTAAGGACCACTTAAGCCTGGATAAAGCATTTAAGAAGAAGTTACAGGAGGGAACGCTCCTTTCCTGAGAGGAAAGATCCAATAATTTATAGAACATGCTTTCTCTTATAGAGCAACCTGCCCAGCTTTTATTCCTAGAATACAAGAGACTTAATTAAGCCTTTCCTAAAACTTTTATGTCAAAAAGACAACTTGGCCCTGTAGTGCCACGTTATACAGCTACACAACTGACTGAGTAAGCAACACGTGTGCAAACTGACTTTTTGCCATCACCATTAATTTTGCAACAGCATCTCCAGCCACTGGTGGAGTGAGCTTTGTCAGCGTGGGCTCTGCACAACAGACCAATCTACAGTCCTCTGAGACCCTTCAATAATGTTGGGGAATGAGGTGTGATCCCACCCCATCCAACATACATCCAAAATATCGTACAACTGGTAGTTTTTCAAGATGAGTTTCTGCTTCAGAGAAGAAAGCAAAGCCTGAAAATCCCTTACCTGTGCCCAGTCCTGCATCACACAGCAGAAAAGATGCTGCAAGCAAAGGGGCTTGCATACAAAGAAAGAAGGTTTGGAAAGCCATTGTTCCACTGGGCAAGAGGTGAGCATAACTCTCTGCAGTTAGCACAAAAACACAGTGGGCACCAGACAGCACTTTTTAGTCTCAAAAATAGGAAACTGAAGTGAGGGAGAAAAAAAATCATAGAATCATAGAACTTTCAAGGCTGGAAATGACCCCTAAGATCATCCAGTCCAACCATTAACCTACCGCCACCAAGTCTACCCTTAGACCATGTCCTCAAGCACTGCATCTCCCCGTCTGTTAAACACCTCAAGAGATGGGGACTCAACCACCTCCCTGGGTAGACTGTTCCAGTGCTTGATGACTCTCTCAGTAAAGAAGTTCTTCCTAATATCCAACCTAATTTTCCCTGGCGCAACCTGAGGCCATTACCTCGAGTTCTGTCACCTGTTACTGGGGGAGAAGAGACCAACCCCCACCTCACTGCAACCTCCTTTCAGGTAGTTGTAGAGAGCAATAAGGTCTCCCCTCAGTCTCCTCTTTTCCAAACTAAACACCCCCAGCTCCCTCAGCCTCCTCATAGGGCCTGTTCTCCAGACCCTTCACCATCCTCGCTGCCCTTCTCTGGACACGCTCCAGAACCTCAACATCCTTCCTGAAGTGAGGGGCCCATGAGCAAGTTATACATTTTTATTTGTAACACTGGTTCCCTCTTGAAGAAAGCTCATGGAAGGTAACTAGCACAATACTGTCATGTGCAACTGTTCCAAGGGACTGGAAAGATATGACTTCTAAACCAAAAAGGTGTTTTGAATTTGTTCTAGAAATGTAAACCCAGCTTCTTACTAGCTTGCTTGTTCAGTATTCGCCTGATTCACAGTAGGCAAAGATTGCTATGGCAGAAAACAAGCTGCAGATTTCTGACTGCATTCAAGCAGAAGAAAAAGCTGTATCCTTGTACTCCCTTCTGTCACATTCAAACACTTCTCTCCACATCTGGAGGCAGAATATTCTCTGGAAGACTTAGCAAATCCTGCTTCTGAGCAGATAAAAAGAGTTTAAGAGTCTGCTTTTTCAGTGGGGGACCCTGAGATGTAATAAATTTTGGTTGGCTTTGAACTACTGGCATTAGTTTACCGACCATCCTCGTTCAGCTGCCTTTGCTCATTATGAAACTACAGACACTGTTAGCCTTTGGTGGTTTCTACAGAAAGTCTTCAGATCTTGTTTGCACTGAGGTACAGCATCTCATAAGTTTGCTATTTAGGAGACCCAGTACAGCTTTTGGAATTGCGGCGAGAATAGTGGTATCTTAATGGTTAAAATGGGGCAGGGGGAAGGGAGAACATAAATTCAATGAGCTCAAGCAGAGATTCATTAAACACTCGGCTGTGAGCTAAAAATACTAGAATAAAAGTCTCTTTGTAATAAATTACCATCATTTTCTAAACACAGAGCCAGCATTATAGGCTGCAAGCAACTGTAGCCAGTGCCAGACTAGCCCTTTTCTAAAATACTGCATTAAAAAACCCCACTCACAGTATAAAAAGAAGCCCTCTGTCAATTAGTATATTAAAATAAAAATATGCTGATTCAGCTGCAATGATTCCATGTTTATAATATCGTCTTTTTAATGTTCTATATCTCCACATTCTCAGATTTGGATTTTTTGGCTCACAGAAACAAAGCACAAGACAGCTCGTCTACTGACGGTTTTCTCCAATTTATCTGCAATTCTCCAGTTACTACCCTTGCAAGTTCTCACACCCAGCTTTTCCCTCAGCAATTTGGTGTTAAATTGGAGAACACTGAGAAAATATAATGCATCTCTTCTCACAGATATGCAGTGACGGGGCAAGAAGCAACAAACAAGCTGCAACACAGAAAATCCTGATTAACTATTGGGGGGGTGGTGGTGGTAATAATCCATGGAAGCTGTGGGATCTCTGTTCTTGAGAGACAGACAAACCTCAAACTCCACGTGATCCTGAACAACCTGATCAAAGTCTGTCCTGTCCCTGTTTCAAGCTGGGGACTGGACCAGACAACCTGCCAACCTAGACTATTATAGGAAAGGAATTAATTTTTGGAAGCCCGACATGATTTTTCCAACCAGCTGAAATATGCACCCTAAGTGCACTTTTGATCAGTCAAGACAAATTCTGAGCAGCCCCATTACCGAGGAAAAAAAGTTTTATCCTCCCCCCGTGTCCAAGTTTTACATGTTACTGTCTAGAGCTTTAGTTGGATGCCCTTCAGACACAGAATTCACAGTGAACATTGCAGTCACCTGTCTAAACGCAAGTGGGACCCAATGGATGTTTACCAACATCTATTTCCATATTTAAGCTCCTCCCAGTCCAACCGATTCCCACTCGGTATCCTTGTGGCGCAAGATCAGAAACTAAACCCTGAAGGCACACACAGCATGTCAGTGCTGCATGTTTTCTACAGCTACATCTTCAAAGGCAAAATCTTCACTTCCACGTTTGAAGAACCAGAGCTAAGTTGAAGTCACAGAGAGACACAAAGGATCTGTGTGGAATACCAGTCTGGCAAGATGAAGGTACTTGCAAGCACAGAAGTAGGAAGAAACAGTAAATAACAACCCTAAAGTCATTCCCAGCAGACCACCTTCTTGTTTGACAACAAGTGTCCATCAAGTCAAGTCACCAGATTTCGCAAACGGTACCTGTGATGTTCCTGCAATCTATGCTGGTGCGAGCAATACGGCATCAGCTCCTTGCATCACCGTTGCTGAAAGCCCAGACAAAGATTGAGTAATCACTTTCTTCTACATGACTGTTAAATCACCACCTCAAGGTTATTCTCCTTTCACTATTTTTCCCAACAATCTTTTTAGAGGCTTCTATTAAAACAGCACTGACTGAAGCGATCACCTGGGTGCAAGAGCATGCAGGACAGCCTGTATCTCTCCACCATGGTTTCCACACTTTCCCCAATTTCCCATTAAAAACAAGTTTCCATTTCCTTCATGCACACACCTGGAGCTTCAGGCTCCACAGGTTTGGTATTTCATTTTCCAGATTAGCTAGATTCTGTTGACGACTTGCACCCTCACTACAAACACACAGGAAAGGTGTAGCAACACAGCTGTTACATAGTCAAATTGCCCTGTCGCTGTAAATCAGCGCCCTACTTTACCTTTCCAAGGAAGGGTATTAATTTTCCCATTTCTAGAAAAGGGAGGGTGTTTTGCAGCATTAAATTAAGGCCACAGGAGTGGGGAAAATCAGCTCAGCCTTTTGAGTTTTTATGGCTTGCTTTTTTTTCCTCTTCATTTGTCTATACTATTTGCCTTTTCTTTTATAGCCTCTGAATAAGCTTAGTCATCCACCACATAAACATACTAATGTCTTATGATATGAGAGCAATGAAAATAAGACAAGGCCAAGCTCTCAAACGAGCAAGCAGTCTCCTCTCCTGCACAGCGTACCCAAAGTCAAACAATGCAAACAACTATCAGCTGCTGTGCCTGGAGAACATCTGTAAAATCTCAATAAAGGGGCTTTAAATTCTCATGAGCAGAATAAAAGCATCTTTTCCACTGCAGACAGCTGCCATTAGTAGGCTGGTCATCGTGGAAACAAATCTGCAGGAGTCACAGGGAGGGGAAGGATACACTTTGCCTTTAGACACTTTCAAAGGGGCCTTAACTTGGTACACAGAACAAACCTACTGCTGCACACCAAAGCTCCAGCTAACTTTTTCCAGTCTAGGAAACAGCAGTTTTAGTCAGGTTGGCATCCAGCGTCCTGCTTCAAGTTCTGTTTCAAGCCTCAGAAACAAGTCTGAGCAGTTCTCAGCAATTTTAGGAAAGTCAGGAATAGCGCTATGAGGACAAGCATCCTTGTTCAATGAACAAGGCAAGTGTTTTAGAACAAGACTTCTATTATAGGCACCTAGATGAAAACCTATACTTCATGACAGTACTCAGAAATAGTATTCCTGTTCCAAAGATGGAAAAAACCCCATCTAAGGACAGGGTCCTGATTTCAATCAGCCTCCGCTAGTAACTTCAGTCCTGGTATTCCAAACTGTCATCGACGGGATGAGGATGTGGCCAGGCATATTAAACCTCGAGGATTTATATAGCTGATAACAATCCACTCTGACAGACTGACAAAATTAAAACTCTGAATATATTCCCCTGTGGGGTGTGGGGGGGAAGAATCCACCATTTTTTTTCAGTTAGGAAAAGTAACAGCTGATCCTCCCCCGAGGAAACCACGATAGCCTCCTACAGGTTACAAATGATGTAATTCAGACTGCGTGTGGGAAGCTGAAAACATTTGTCTTTTAGCACAAGGTGTCTATTTTAAAGCTGTCACTGCAATATTATCCGTAACCTCAATCGGCCGAGAAAAGAGTTCTTCACCAGTTAAAACAGCTACACACATGAGGGGGTGCGGCCTGCACCCCCTCACCACGCGTGTGCTCCGCGTCAGCTTCGGGTGTACCAGGGATGAAGCACGCAGCGTCACACGAGGAGCAGCTCTTCGCCCGAATGCCTCTGCGGCACGTGGGCCAAACGCGACAGGTCCGACTTGCTCACTCAGCTGAGCTACCCGCGGAGAAGTTATTCACAGCAGCTACTTAGGATTAATTTGCAGCTTTCTACCTGAGCTTTTTTGGCTGCACTTGGGCTGTTACTAGAAAGTGTTTTGTTAAAAAAAGGGATGATTTTGATTTCATACTGAGATTGTCAAATACTGATTACATAGATGGGCTCGTAACATATGAGGCCACTAAACAATGTGACAGGGGGATGCTGACTGAAAAAGGTTGTCATTAGCCACACAGCACTACCTGTTTCCATCTTCAGGGAGTGCCTTGCAGAAGTCTAAGTGGAAAACTGAAAAACTTTGTACAATACCAGTAAAAACGCAGTCAAAGCATGGGGCTGATACAGAGAGTTTGCAGCCAGGACTCTTTAACATTGCCCTCTTTGCTGCCTTCAGACAAATTACACCCCAGTACCTTACAAATAAGAGTGCCTATGACTTGTTGAGGACAGGAGCACAACTTCTGTATACAGACTAAGCTTATACCAAAGCAGAAGCATTTTAACTGTAAAAGGGCTGTTACACAAATAGATGGAGCTTTTTATGCTTTGGTGACTGAGCCCAGAGATCTCTACTGTCTGAGGCACCTGAACAAGAATACCCAGCTGAGGGGCCCGTGCTTGCAGAAACCACAAAGCCTTCTTGTTCTACAGATCCAAACATGACCATTTTGCTTCTTGTGAGCCTCCAACTTCACAGAATCACAGATTGTTCTGGACTGGCAGGGACCCTGAGGATCACTGAGTCCCACTCCCCCTGCCACAGGCAGGGACACCAACCTCCAGGCCTGCACCTAGACAAGGTTGCCCAGGGCCCA
Organism: Heliornis fulica; assembly: GCA_013399135.1. Taxonomy (NCBI): domain Eukaryota; kingdom Metazoa; phylum Chordata; class Aves; order Gruiformes; family Heliornithidae; genus Heliornis; species Heliornis fulica. The sequence goes on along the minus strand of VXBZ01000404.1, from coordinate 29,148 downwards.
TCCAACCTGGCCTTGAACACCTCTAGGCTTGGGGCATCCACCACCTCTCTGGGCAGCCCGTTCCAGCACCTCACCACTCTCTCCCTGAAGAACTTCCCCCTGATATCTAACCTAACCCTTCCCTCCTCCAGCCCCAATCCATCCTCCTACTTCCCAACAATGCAGTTTATGTATCAAAGTATTAGCTAGGTGCATTTTAAAAGCCTTCTTACATAGTGTAATATAGCATGTTGCAAAAACAGGGGTTACAGTTGTAATTAAAACTTTTTTTTGTTTTGTTTTGACAACATTAATCTGTAATGGCTCCAAGAAAGTCCCCTTGGTACAATTTTCTTAGGTAATGTTGACAGTTTTGAGGCATCTTGCTCCACACTCATTCTAAACAAGAAGCATTTATTATACTCTGCACTTTGAATGGCTCTTCCTATTTTAGGTGGAAGGGCAGCCCGCAAACACACTGCCTGTTCTCAGATTTCCTTCCGACCACATCACTAAACTTTCAACTCCTCACTGAAAAGCACCGCAACTGAGGCTTCCAGAGAGACTGAAACAAGACACCGCTAGAAGGGAAAAGCAAAGGCATGCAGACCACTTACCAGTATCTTTTCGTCCTTCCAGTATTCCTGCACAGTAGGGAAGACAAAAAAAAAAAAAAAAAAAAACAAACCCAAAACCAAGCCACCCCTTCAATCCTGCTTAAAACCAGCTGAAATCCACCAACTCCTTTAATCTCCCAGCAACTGCCAGACTGAGTGCCTCTGCTCTGTGTGCTTTTACTTAAGCCGTGGGTAGTGCCTTCTGACTAAAGAGGGGCTGGCTCTGCCTTGCGTAAGCTAGGTAAACACCACCGCACCACGCACCATTGGCTGGAGTCAGAGCCTGCATCCTGAATAAATCCATCCATCTCTGGCCCCAAAAAGGAAAAGAGGAAGTGGAGGGTGTGCTGAGAACGATCCTGCAGCCCAATTCCCTGGCAGCTCTGTGGATGAGGTTCTTGGAGAAACGCTGATCTATTTCCTTCTCCGCTTCTCTTACATAACTGTACCCATGCATGCTATACCTTCTTTCCTCTTTTTTTTTTTTTTTAATCATCACTTATTAGCCCAGCTAGCTTTCCTCACCTCCCACACAAAAAGTGGTTTCTTAATACAGTGAGATTTAGACCCGCAGAAGCTGTTCGACATTGCTGTCCCCATCTCCACTAACACCACAGAACTTGACCCACAACACACCCGCAGACACCACGGTGTGCACCAGACTCCCATGGCCAATGGTGCTACAACAGCTCATTCCAGTAGGATGCACATTTAGAGAGGCAAATCTGCACGTGTCAGACCAGGCTGTGAGCTCATTTCTTCTTCCACTAAGATCTAAATCACTGCATCAAGTGAGTGGGTGGGATTATTTAAATGTCTGAGCCATAAAACTGTGAAGTTAACGCAGTTTCCAAGTCACCGCCTCTTAGAACTGATCATACAAATACCTCAAAGTATGATACAATGCAGTAACTTAACCTTTATGTTGTTTTACATTACAGTTGTAGTAGGCCAAGAAGGTGTGTACGGTTACCTGGCTCAAGCAATGTGTACTCAGGCTTTACATCACAGTTGTTTGGCATCTCCAAGTCCTACAGGTGACTACAGATCTGGTTTCTGCTGTTCCTTCCTTGGTTTGAAACCTCAATTTTGCAAGCTCAACTTTACAGACTGGTTTCCCTGCTCTGTCCATCTTTGTAGAAGTTGGTTCACCAGTTCAGCTGTTTTTCAGCTGGATCTTTCCCAGTTTAGCTCATGGCATGGCCCCGCAGACACACCAGTAGGACCAAAGGCAGGCACATTGCTCGGCAGCACTCAGAGCTAACCAATGCTGAATGAGCCTTTTTTTCATAGTGCCATAACAGTCTTAAGTTGCAACTCCACATAAGTCAGCTTCACTGCCAAGAGCAAGATGAATGCCTGCCTGCTGTCTCTCTCCATGACCTGTACACCCCAGCCAGCCTTCCCCAAGTAAGCCATTACAGGAGCTTGTCACATACCTGAAATACTCAGCCACAGAACACCTTGCCATGAGATATTCTGGATAATAAAACTGTACTTAGGCTCCAGGGCACCTTTAATCCGTGGATTTATTCTGTACACCCATCATACAAATGTAAGTGAGGGGATAGAAACCTTCTCAATCATTCTCACCAGTAAAGCCAGTCTTATTGAGACACGTCTTAAGATGAAAGTTTAGCTTTTTCTCCCTGCCAAAAATCAGCTGCCTCGCTCTATGGACACACAAACATAGCTTTGTCACTGATAACTGGAATCTGAATGTGGCACTGTTCACTGGTGGAATGGTTGCTCAATCCCACCTCTACCATCACCTTTAAGATTTTTATAATTCATCCTGGCCCATATGAGGTCAGAAGCTTTAATACTTTTTAATCACAGCTAAGGATTTTCAGGGGGGGCACTGTCAAAAGGGTTGTCCTGGTTTTGACTGAGATAGTCAACTTACTTTCTAGTAGCTGGTATAGTGCTGTGTTTCTGATTTAATGTGAGAATAACACTGATAACACATTGATGTTTTGAGTTGTTGCTGGGTAGCTGCAGTGTCTACACCAAGTCAAGGACTTCTCAGCTTCCCATGCCCTGCCAGGTGCACAAGAAGCTGGGAGAGCACAGCCAAGACGGCTGACCCAGACTAGCCAAAAGGATATTCCCTGCCATATAACATCAGGCTCAGTGTGGCCTGGGAAGACAGCTGGGAGGAAGGATCACTGGTCAGAAACAGACCGAGTGTCAAATTTTTTCCCATAGGTGGTGAGCAACTGCATTGGTGCATCACTTGTTTTACATATTCTTACTATCTTCCTTTCTCATCCTATTAAACTGCCTTTATCTCAACCCACAAGACTGGGGTTTTCCCCACCCCATTCCCCTCCCCATCCTATGGGGGTGGTGGGAGTGAGCGAGCAGCTACGTGGCACTTGATTACTGACTGAGGTTAAACCACACATGTTCAGCCTGAGAAGCGGAACTTCAGACTAATTTGCTTCTAGAGCTCCTTTATTTTCTTGTTTTACAGATGCCACTGTCCAAATCCATGGATTGCTGCATATGCATAAGAAATAACAGAGTGAACAACTAACTGCACGTGGATATGCCTTCTGCTGCCCAACCCAGCCTGGTAAAAGTTCTTATCTCTACATCCCACCCACCTTCGTGTTAGCGACCCACAGTATTCTGGAGCTCCATCTTCTGCTACCAGGTGAATGCACCACATAATCTCTTTTTTACAGCTATTCATGAGCCATCTTAAAACTGGGTGTTTGGGGGTTTATTTTGCCCCTAGCTGCGCTCTACCTGGCTGCCTCTGAACCTCACCTTAAGGGTTCAAAACACTTCTCTCCCCCGCCTGTGTTTACTCACATGGGTTCTAGTGTCAACACCATCCCCACTTTTAATAAAAGGAGGGTTTAATGATTTCCACTCCACACAAGAACCACGCTCTGCCTCGAGGACTGGAAGCCTCAAGCATGCTGTCGCTAGGCAAGCTTTCTGACTAGCCCTGGAGCAGGGATGCTGCCGACCATGCCAGCCAAACAATGAAATCTGTAGCCCAAGATATCACTGCTAATTTCATGAAGTGATGCTTAATTGCAGGGGAGGTTCTTTCCCTGAAGTTGTTAAAGAAATAAAGGGCTGTATCGTCATGTTCTTCTATCTGACTCACGAGCAGATGCTGTACAGTTTGATATAATTACGTGATTTCACATGACATTCAAAATGAGCTCTGAAGAGGAACAAATTTCTAGCTACATCAGTTAAAAAGACAGCCTTGCAGATACAGGCAAAGAGGGATGCTGTGTCACTTTGCCAGAGTGGCAAACTCTCCACTCTAGGTCTAACCTCAGCAGCACATTACTGCTAAATTTCAGGAGAGATATTTTAAATGTGCATCTGTTGATGATTTGATATAACAAAACGGGCAGGGATTGGAATAAAAGCCCCACATGGGAGAAGTGCTTGAAACTGCCACACACAGGGTAAAGAGAGAAGGAGACCGAAGGAAGGAAGAGCGAAAACGTGGAATAGGATCTCTAATGGTCCAGAGGGTAAGTGTGTACACTTCGTACCGAAGGCTGAACACACACTACACACCACCTTAACTCCTCTTTCCACAAAGTCGGTGGCTGAACTTTGATTAAAGCCAATGACACCCAGAAAGACAAATATTTCGTGCACTGGGAAGTGTGCATGCTGTTAGGGGGTTGCCAGAAGTCTAACCCCACTTGCACAGGGAGGGGAGTTAGAAGAAAGGAGAGAAGATTACCAGTTTGCCAGCCCAATTAATCTTTCATTGCGTTGTGTCACAAGTAATCTCTGTGCTAGGAGTTCCCATGTTATACAGTTAATAAAATCATACTACAGTGTTTTAAGGAGATTGGGGGGGAGGAGGTAGGGGGGAAGCAGCCTGAAGCCAAGAACATGCTAATTAGAGTATACAATAGAAATGTTAATCAAATAATCTGCAGGAAGAGGAGGGAAGGAAATGACCTAATCCCCTGCACTACTGTGTGGAGCCTTGTGGCAAGAAGTAAGAAAATTCTTGTAAGGGTCGAGCAAACAAAGGTCCATTGTTACAGCTACAGCTTTCACAGAACGATTTGCTGCATCTCAAGTTGCTGCAGCAAGAAGGGTAGATTGTACATGACCAACAAACTCTTCCACACTGACCACTTCTGGAGGGGGTGGGAGAGGCTAATTAGATCTGCAGGACTGCTGAGTAAAAGAGATGTAAGCAGAACCTCAGGTTCTTAAGACACAGCAAATTCTCCTTCAAAGGGATTTGCCAACTCTGAAATGCCTGTCATCCAACAACCATGGTGATCCTCAGGCAACTGTGGAGCAATCTGTCACCAAAGCTGCAGTAGCCTAGTTACAGAGGCAACGAATCACCACACTGTAGAGACACATCTCCCATGACACAAGTCAGTCTTTACCATCAGACAAACCGAGAGCATTCCCATTCTACCCTTGGATCTTTGTGTGCCTGCTCTTCAGGTACACCAGGGAAGCACTTCTACTCAAGGACAGTTTGTTATCATCAACACATATCCCATCCTGGAGACTGAAACCAAGTGTCCCTCTGTCTTCTGCTTCAGTAGGCACACAGGGCTTTTTAGCGCTGAAATCACTCAGTGCTTGCAGCTTCCTATGGGGAGAGACCCCATTAAGAAGAGCACTTGTAAGATTCCTGATCCTCAGATTGAGAACATATTTCATAGTTAACCTTACTGTAAGCTGACAATTTCAGAAAGAAATAAATACCTACCTGACAGTACAACTCCCTTTACATGCATGTATGTTTCCAAGAGGCTGAGTCAATTCCTTTCCTCCTGAAGAACTTAACAGAATCACAGACTAATTCAAGAGATCATTTGGTCCAACCTCAAAGCAGGAGTTGACTTCCCAGATCTTGAGCTATTACTGCAAGAGACTGGGGGCTGTAAGTATGAAACAGCCTCAAGACAAGCATTCCCTCAGGAAATAGGAAAGCATTACCAAATGTTGGTAAACTGCAGATGACAAGCAGCCTTTCAGACCAGTCTGGAGCTTCATTTGTGCTCACAGCCTTCCTGTGAATGTTTGACTCAACATTTGTTTAAAATAAAACCACTGGCAAAAATTACTGCAGGGAGCTTGTTGTAGCCACACCAAAAGATTGTTTGGGCTGATTAAACACTTGAAAGGGTGAGACCCAGAGCATACCCTGTATTTTACAACAAGCTTCACATTGTGTCCCAGCAAGCAGTTCAGCACCAACACTGCACAGCTCTGTTCAGAGCAATCATTGCCCAAGACAAGGCATTTAGGAACTGAGCTGCTCTTAAGATGGTCCTTCACCTGGCTGATCAAGAATGGCCTGAAGCATGCAGGATATTCCTAAAAATCCAAGACTGAAAAGATGACAGGAAAGACATCATTCTGAAGAAAAAGCATGTGTTCCCCAAAACAAACTGATGTAAGCCATCTACTAAACCTGAAACACACAGCTATAGTTGCACCAGCCTATTTTCTGAGACAGTAAACTTGAGTTTCTGAGGTACTGGAAACAACTATTCTGAAGATTTGTGGGGTTGGGGTTTTTGGGTTGTTTGTTTGCTTTGGGAGTGTTTCTGTTGGGGTTTGCTGGGTTGTGGTTTTTTTAATTCTCCAGGAACATTTCTGGATCTTAAAATGGCAATCCAAATACTATATCTACAAGTTCAATTAACCTAGGTTATACACAAGCACTTCCTCAAAGAACATTTTAGCTGTAGTTCTGTGTTCTTTGAACAGCAGAACCCAGACTGACTGAGCTTCAGGTACTGCGGTTTCCCCTAAATAAAGGGAGGCCCAATTTGACTTCATTTCCAAGACATGGTTCTCCAGCTTGCAAAACTTTCAAGGTACCTTCTAGCAGAACCAGCTGAACCTGCATTACCTGAAAGTTTTCATTCCCACAAAGCTAGACTGTTTGACCACGGACTTCTTCAGAGAAAATTAAGAGTCAACTAGAAGTATTCATCTTTGCCTCACTTTCAGTGATGGAAAACAGTGCACAAAGACTATCAAAAAAAAAAAAGGACAGAAAAAGTATCCAGATACAGAAGTTCAGCTACAACTGGCTGGCTCCCCACAGCCACATTCTAGGGGAAAAAAAAAATCTCTTAAGAGTGACAAAATTTAAAAGCTTTAAGCATGGTTTCTATTCAACTCTCACATCACACAAATAAATGTCTTAAAATAAGGCAAGTAACTTTTCACTTCAAGGTTGTAAAGTGCAAAAGCCAAGCTTACCCAATGGAGTTTCCTTTTGCTGTATCTTAAATTCCTCACTACTCTTGATACTCACCATTTTGAGTGTAAACAGTCTGTGATTCCAGTAAAAAAAAAAGTGCTGGATAATCTCCACACTGCTCTCCTCACCTCTTTGTGAATGTCCCAAGTCTGTAGCTCATATCAGAGTAGTTTAAGTCACTAGTAATCATACCACCTTCCTATATTCCTCCTCCTCGCTTCAAACCTGGGACAGCCTTTATGTAAGCTACAAATCCTGGTCCTTCCTAAAGGTATCACCCTTAGTATTTACATATAAAAAGCATATAACCTACATACCTCTGGATAGCTGTCAGAGCTCTGCCTACTCTCTGCAAGCCAAGTGTCAGGTTTTTATAGTGGCCTGATGGGATATATTGCAGTCCCACACATAAATGTCTGGTTCAGCACCCCGGTTTCCTCTATTTCTAATAATTCAAGCGTGTCTTTTTACGAGTATTTTCAGTAGTGTTGTGTGAGCCCAGGGACAGGACAAAGGTTACTTTCGGCAACAACCCAAGTAAGAATTATTTTACATATGCAAGAGGTTTCTAATAGAGGTATACTGAAAGATACTTGTTAAGAGACAGCTTTTGATGTAAGGCGAACCAGCTTTCCTGCGAATACAACTTGTATTCATACTTAAACACAAAATTAGCTGTTTGCACATGTTTCCCTGTTAATCAATCACCTCCTACAGCCAGCAATTGAAACAGGGCAAAGTTCAAATATCTCCTCCACCCCCTCATGTGAGATTACCTACCTGTTCCCAGTTTATTACCACTCAAAAAAAAAAATCCCATGTTATTCCATTACATCTTTCTCCTTCCTTCATAATCCAGTGGGCAATGCATCATTTAACTTATCTAGAGAGGAGCAATACTTTACTTCCTACATGTCTAATCCAATTTGGATAAGAGGTTTGTTGCTTATAAAAATAAACAGTTGCACTTCCTTTATCTCTGTGTGGGCACTAACACCTAACAACAAAAAGGTAATTTTCAACAAGTAGTGAAGGGGTGCCATCCCTAAACTTTGCTCCTCGGTTGAGACAGGAATTCAGTTTCTTGTTTACAGGTACAAGGAGAGAGCTGGCAGGTACTCTTGACATTATATTTGGCACTGTTGTGCCAAATACATTCTCATCAAAAAAAAAAAAGGCCAAGGATACAATGCTTCAGCCACAGAAACGGAGACATACTACTTCTGTAGCAACCCAAGGGACTTTGGTCCAACCATATGATCCAGTTTTAATTAAGAGCTAAGGAAATTGGCACATTTAACATTAGACTTAGAGTTGGAAGCTTTCGAGTTGTCACTAGTTTCAAGTTTACATTTTGCTATATACACAGAAAAAAGTTACCTTCAAATAAGAGAACGTATCTAGTTGAATATACTATATTATACTGATTAACTTCAAGTTAGAAAAGTCTTCATCTACAACCACAAGAATTCTGATGGAAAATATTTTGAAGCTTGCAGGTCATACAAAATACATCTTTTTAAAACACCAGTGGGTATTTTTGTACCAAGATAGAGGCATGTTTGTTTTTTAAAATACCTGTGCTCTCCAAAATCTGTATTGCATTTTGTCCTCTTGGAGTACATCACTAAGGACAGAAAAAAGAGGAAAATCTAGCATAGGAGGACAAAAGTTACTTTAAAGTGTGGAGGACATTGCTAAAGAATGGTTATGTGACCGAGGATGTGAACAGCCGGACATGTTACGGTTGATGCCGATTACAGATGGAAAAGTATAGAAGAACAAGATGAGGCCTAAGTGGTAAACAGGGAACAAAGAAGAAAGAATACCATGAGAAAGAGAGCATCATGAGTTATGTGAAGGCCCTGTTTTCAGTTCGGTTCCCAAAACATTCTCGTTCCCATATTGTTTTTCAGAAGCTAGCTGAATTCTCTCAAAACAGTCTTGTTTGGATCTCATACTCTTAGCTCCTATCTAGAACCCCTGATCAGTAAACTTAAAACATGTTTTTCTGCTAAGTACTAACCAATCAATACTTGCAAAAACAAGTTGCTATCCAATCATGTACTAACACCAAAATTGATGTAATGTAGCTAAAGAGTATAAAATCATATGCAGTTCCTGCAAATAACTGAGACAATAAAAGGTAGTCACTACCTTCGGTCTCCCAGCGTCTTCTTTTCCGACATTAAGGTGGTCAAGTACAGAGATACTGACACTCACCATGGCAGAGCACTTCTCCAGCAATAGTCAAAGTGTGAACCCACCGCTTGATAACAGCCTTAAAGTGTTCGGCTGGTCTACTGCATGGACTGCCCTTGGTTTTCCAGTGATGTTAAGTCACATCACCCACGCTAAGATTCTGCCTGAACACAGACCTTCCTTCCAAGAACTGTCTTAGAAATTGGTGAGATTCCTAAAACTGAGGTTTGGTGACGTAAGTTCAGAGTATTTCTCATCAACAAGGGCAAACGTCCTTGTCGGCCTTGATCTTCACAAGCGAAACAGCTCAATAATTTCTTCTGAAAAAGCAACATGCTTAAAGCTGTACCTCATCAAGACCTTTGGTTCTCTGTAGATACCTGCTCATACTTCAAAAGTTACCTGAGGAAGCCTCAAAATCAAGTGTAGCTGAGCAGTTACAGATCGGACTAGCTGTGAGTTAGCACACGCGTGCAGGAAAACCTAGGCCTGTCCCCCATCTCAGCCCGACGCGCAGAGATAAATGCAAGAGTATCTTACAACCCACAATTACCTCAGCTTTGCACTTTGCACCTGTATGTGCCGAAAGGCAAGTTTTAAGCAGTAAACAATTACTTGTTGCTTCAAATAGGAGTTTTTTCCACTCAGGAAACAGAGGTGAAGAGCGTATAGTCGCAGCTTTGAGAGCGCCACAACTAAGTAATTTTTAAACAGTACCAGACGATGCAGAACACAGTAGTGCTTCACATGGTTCTGAAATCAATTTCACATGATTTACAGTGTGCACTTATTTATTAACTGAAGTGACTGGTTAACATAACACAGACTTTTTCCCTTCTGAATCTTGAGAAGGGGGTTGAGAAGCCTCCACTTTGAACCATGACGTGCACGCCGGATACAGAGACAGGCTTACAAACAAACTTCTGCTTGGGGTTCTTCAAGTGCACATCTGTGTGCCACGGAAACCTTAACTCTTGTTTTTCTAGTATAGCAAAGTTAACAGCAATAACATAGCATGCAGGAGCTGTTTCACTTGCCCTTTTTTAGTCAGCCATTCAGGGCTGACTTGATTCATTCCAAGAAATCTGGCTCTTCAGAAGTAATCTTTGCAAGTTTTAAGGGTAGACCGGCCCTCTCGGGGCTGACATTGTTTATGAACATTTCTTCAATTAATAACAGATGCTCTAACGGAGCACATGGGTGCCTAGTTCACATGCATCCATAAAGGCTTGTTGAAGTTCTTCTCATATTCAAGTTATTGCTTGCTATTAGTTACCCTCCTGCTCAAGGATGTCTCACATTACCCATCTGCAGAGCAGAACGCCACCAGAGAGCTGCAGTGGGTACCAAGAGTCACAATGGTACACGTTAAGAAGCTACTGCCCAGCCTCAGCAGAGATGTCTGACCGCATTCAAACACCTGGACTGATGCAAATTCAAAAGTAATGAAAACATTGAAGGAAGTCTATTCAAGTCATTAACTATACAACAGACAAACTAAACAAGCTAAAGAACTAGCAGTATGGCAAAGTCAGCATAGCCAGTTTGACACTAAAGAGACAGAATGAGTTTATGAAGTGTCAGGCCACCGGGACAAAAGCTGAGTTTGGCTGATGAGCTGAAACAACCACCACACAAGTTACTGCCTCAGCAGCATGTATTGCCACTCCACACAACTTAGTGCCGGACATTTTAATCAGAATTTCAAAACCAAATTGCTAAGCATGTTTGCTCTCACTTCAACACCAGCCTCACAGCCTCTGCTGTACTTCAAACTCTTTAAAACCCTCAAGTCACTCTGTACTTTCAACATCTCACTGATGGAAATGTGGGAATTACATGTCCCCAAAATAAACCCCGAATGATACAAATAAATACAGTACTGTCACAAGCTCTCCCTCCTCTAGCCTCTTTCCTATATTGCTTATTCCTTGCCTGTAAACATGACTGCTAGGACAAAAGAATGTGAGGTCAGCTCCACCAAAGTACTCTGACATGCCATCAACAATACAGAGCATCACCAAACCATACCATGAGGATTGTATCAGCTCCAACTATTTTATTAGTTTCTGAGGCAAAGCATCTTTTACTAATCACTTCCAAGTTCATTGGTGCCCTTTTCCTTGTTAGAAGGGAGTAGCTTCATTTTAGAGAAAAATTTAAACAATAATGGAAACAGGCAAATACAAACTATCCTCTAAAAGTCTTCACTTTAAAACATCAACTTTGCATTTTGAAAGTATAACGTAACATGGTGGGAAAGAACAGTGTTAGTAACATTAGATATCATTTTCATATTTTCAATCTAAAGCTGTAAAACAAGGCTATGGTACCTATCTCATATTAGAAATTTAAAAAAAAATTGTTTAAGGTAAGGATACAAACATCAGCCAAAGTGCAACTGTTGACACAAAGCTTCAGTCCTGAAACTCACCTGACAAGAACCACGAGTGAGAGCACAGCACCTCTGGAGCAAAGCACCACTCTTGGTAATAACCACACACTCCTAGTGTTTGCACCAGAGAGCTATTTTTATTTTTACTGCTACTGCTAAGCACGCTCCTATTTGCTGGAGGGGGATCTGCGACAGTTCGACTGTGGGAGTATCTGTTTTACTCATCTTAGGTCCTTCAAGAACAGGTCTTACCCTAACATTAAGGGGTGTGAGTATAGGAATTACTGGGACCTGTCTTTTGAGGTCACCCTCCATCACTCAGCAAGATGAAAAAAGCTTAATACAATCACAGTAAACGTGATTTCTGTCACAACATCTTCATGTGTTACTTAGCACTTTTTTATCAACAGATTTAAATATATGTGTTTCTCAGTTATACCACAGTGCTTGTTCCTTAACTTTTTAATATAGAAGTCTACCTAAAACCTAAAAATTGGAGAAAAAGGCTGCAATCCCCACCCCCAACAATATCCCTGTAGCTGCATACACTAAAGGTGCACTACTTGTCTTCATCTGCAAAAGGAGCTAATAAAGGACCAGAATACAGAAGTTAAGCAAAGACAGTGTAAGACCTAACACCAAGGGGCACTGAAATGTTACAACCAAAACTCCCAGTGAAGTGGCAGCCAGCTGGAATCAAAGGTTATGAGAAAAGCTTTTATGTTAATTGGAAGCAACGTGGAATCTCTTTCCAACCAGAAATGCGCAGGGAACTCTGAAACAGCTGAAGTGTACAGAAGACTTTGGTCTTTTGGATAACTGCTTGCAAACTCTGTGAGCTCCAAAGATGGTTTTAACTGTGGCACAAATGAAGAATAACTGAATTAAAAAAAATAAAAATATTTATAGCCTGTAAGTTTAGCCTAGACTGCAATACTGCAACAAGATCTTCCTCCATAAATGTCTTTTCAAAGCACAGCAAAACCATTAACAATCTAAATAAAGCCATTGTTAAAAAAATACATAACACTACATCATGCCATGGGCTGAAACAGTTAAGGAACTGGTCAAGGAGGAAGGATTATTTCCTGGCACAGTAATGTAGCAACAGACTGAGTTCTCTCTTTTTATTATATTATGCCTTCACAGTGTTTCACAAAAATAAAACTGAGGATTGTGGCTCATCTGTTTAACAGATGATCAATTGTATTGAGCAGCAGGACTTTGTTACTAGGCACACGATGGGGAAAAAAAAACAAAGTAAAAGCATACTTAGCAACAAAAATAAACTAAAGCCCAAATTCTGGTTTTGTTCACCTACCAGGTCATCTCACCAAACCTGATACCTGAGCCCAATTATGCAGGTGCAAGTAAGGATTCAACTGCACTAATGCCAACTTAATTAACCAGCGTAAGCAAGATCACTATCGCCTACCTAAGCAAGACTGTACTAGAGCAGATCTGGGCTGGCCATGTAATTTAATTCTGCACTCTGATTTTGGATAAGCCCCAGACACTCAGACTAATTAAACTGCCATCAGAGACAATACTTAATGTCAGTTATAGTGAGTTGTGCACTGTTTGTCTGAAGAGATGAAGCGCTCTAACACCAGCTACCTTCCAGCTTCTCAAGCCACCAGCTCCAACTGTGTTCCACAACTCTTAAGGAATGACACAGTTTGTTGCAAGTATTTTAACTTATAAACAAGTACTTGAACATGACAAGTCCTTTCTAACCCACCTTATTTCACTAGGTAGAAACTACTTCTGAACAAGTGAGACTCTTGAGTTGCTACAACAAAGCACTAACAGCTACACTACTATTAAAGCTGTAGACCACACTGTACTACTGGTTGAGCTTTGCCTTGAAATACACCGTCAGAGTTAAGTAATTTTGAAATAAGAATTCACTCATAGTAGAAACTTGACATAAAAATGCAGAAGCTGAGTGTAATATACAGCTGATCAGAAACTAGAAGAAATATGCAGCATGAATTCAAGTCAGGAAACTCATGTGAAAAATAAAGAACTGGAGTTTCCTATACCCAAAATGTTTTGGGCAGTTAACCATCAATACAGGCTGCTCATAACCAGTTTTAGAATTTTGGCAGTTTAAATAAAATAGCAGCCATTGAAGTACTGATATCTTTGATCATGAAAAACATCATTATCATTAGCATCTCACACCTATTTGCTCCAGTCCCCAAAGACGTAAAATAAAACTCTAAACACTTTCAAAGTTATATGCCAAAAGTCTTCTCGCTATTAATCACATCCATTGTACTTGAGGTTGTGCTCTCCATTTCACCAGCATTAGCTTCATTTGAAAACTGGTCCAAGCAAGGAAAAGTATATGTTCTCACCACATTATTACTCTGGAGAAAGCAGTAATGTGAAGGGGTGGCAGTTGGTGTCCTCAAACCAGAGGGCCAAGGAAAAAAAAAAGAGACATGGATACACTCACAAAGCTACACAAGAATTTAAGGCCTACCACATCAGAAGGGTGTATAGTCGGTCTAATGACAAAACTTAAGACAGCTCACTGAACCTCTGAGAAAACACCTGTTATTAAAGTTGTTTCTCTTGGGTTAGTGGGAAAAGTCAGCTCACAAACTCTAGTCAGCAGGTCTAGAGCAAAGAAGGGTGCAGGGCTGAACAACTGTGATGGGGTTTAAGGGTGTGCACAGGCCAGGGATGTGAGGGAGATGGCGTTGCTCTCAGCAGGCAGCAAATATTATACGAGCTCAGAGCCTCTGGAAGCAATCTTCAGCAGAAATCCAACATCAGGGCACATGAAAGTACCAGTTGGTAGAAAGTACCAGCCATCTCTGACACAATCATCTGCGGTTTTATACAAATCAGGGGTAGTTGTAGAGAGATGTTGTCCAATGAAAAACTCACAGCATTCTCTCCACTTTAAAAAAAAAAAGATAGTGTTTAGAGAACACACCATTACAGTAAGACAATACTAATAATACATATTGCTCTACACTTGTATTTCATTCAGCTAAACTGAATCGCAATCTCATGGAGGTAAATGGTCTATTTTGAGGGAATTCTAGTAGTTTTACAGAATTTTCTCTTCAGATTTTCTGTATAAGGAAGTTCAGGTACAAGTAGAAATGTTTGCTCTTAGAGCAACTGCGTAGAAGTAAACTCACCGTGTCCAAGAACTGCGAGATTGTAACCGCACTTCCGCTTGGATTTACGATACATAATCAAAAGCCGCGCTCGCAGAGGGAAAATGACCTGTTGATGATGGTGGCTGTCAACAATGGGTTCAGATCAGTTAGCTGCTAGTGCAGACAGGACAACACTTTTCAACACTGTGAGAGAAAGTGAGAGTGAGACCATATGGTTAAGCCCCATCCATCCACATTAGCACCAAGCGGCTAGCATCACCAATTGAGAACTGTCGGCTGGGAGAGGCAGAGGTGGGAAGTCTACCTGTTGCTTACAGCCACTGTAAAGAATGAGCTCATTGAGCTTTATCAGTGTTGGCTCAGTGTCTACCAGAATAAACGCATTTTGAGAAAAGCACAAATAACGGGTCTTTGAACACAGCACAGACTCTTGTGCCAAATCAGTATCCCCAGTGCCGAGCAACTCAAACACTCAGTTGTTTGAAATTATTCAAGGAATTCAGTTACCAGTCTGTGGGTTTCAGCACGCTCAAGTTTTACTGAAACTTAAGAACATCTCTTGGAATTATACTGGGCAAGTTTTATATTTACAAGAAGACTGATAGTCACTGGTAAGCACCGGACAAGTATTGTCATCAAACACACTGCTGTATGCTATTCAAGACCATGAAAATTAGAGGGATGAAAGAGCTGGCTTTAACTTCAAACTACATTGAGTAGGGGGAGCTGGACCAGATGATGTCTGGAGTTCCCTTCCAAAACAAATTCTTCTATTCACTGACAAACCTGGCCACTGGTGCAGAGGCATGAGCTTTGCATGCAAAGACAGAAGCACTGCATCACCAAACTATAAATTATCACCTATTCTCACGACCTGCAGGAATGCCTGCACTTCGTTTAATCACAGAATGTGCTCCTGCTCTGTTAGTGGTAACAACTATGTTAAGGCAGTGTAAAATACTACCATCCACAAAAGCTGCAGTCCTACCTGCTGCTCTGAATTTAGGAGACATAAGGTTTTTGCACAACTGTTTAGCACACAGGTTCACACTGATCTGTTCCTCAATCACAACTATGTTTCACATGTGCAACTGAACACAGGACAGGAACAGAGCTAGGATCATCTTTCATCTAGAGGATCTTTTTGTCCCATCTCCAGAAAAAGAGCAAAATTACGTATTTTTAAATGCATGGATTCATTAACAGTGAGATAACAGTAAACAAAGTTTGTTGCTGAGCACTAGAAAAGCTGTGCTTAATCTTGAAAAACAACAGAACATAACTACTCCCATTCTTAACTCTGGAGCTCATTTTGTTTTCTTTATACACACTCTTCTATTCAACTTACTTTGTTCCTTTAGGTAACAAAAGCTACATTCATCAGCAAAAGGCAGCTTAGCACGGCAATAATCTTATTAGCATGCATACTGAGTTAATACTAAGCTTAAATTAAGGATGTTCGGAAATTAAGCTTGAAAACAAGCCCAGTAACAGCAATAAACGAAAAGATTCAAATTCTCTGTTACAAAAGCACACTTGCATCAACCTTTCATTAGTCATTTCATGTACATTTCTCCACAGCACAATTATTCTATTACAGTTTTTGCAATGCTTAGGGATCTAGGTCTTGGGACACCTCGAGAGACAAGAGGAAGCCAAGCACTATCAGTCTACTCAGCTCTGCAGCCTGACATAGCACCAATTCTTCTTATAAGAAATGACACCAAGATAAAAACTTCCAAAACATTCTGGAGAGGCAGGAGTGAGTCACAGTTTGTCTGCTAACATTAATGTACCTTACTTCCAGAGGCAGTTGCTACAATAAAACATGGGGTATACTAACATTAACACATCTTAGGGCCCAGTTGCAACATCTTTTCCACCAGTAATTCTTCCCAACTGATCATCTGGTTGACCACCAGGGAAGCATCTTCTAGCACTGTTTGACAAAGGTGCAGAAATTGAAGAGGCCACAACATGAGACCCAAGCACGTGCTAAGTTGCAGTGAAGAGACAGGTGGAGGACAAAATACAGTCCTTGAAGACTATGGGACAGTACCTGAAGACTGTCGATGTTTAAGCAGTGATTCCAAAGACTAATTGCCATCATTAAGACAGAAGTCTGCACTATAAATTACGGCTGAGGACTGGACAACTTAAGTCAGAATTAAAACTACACTAAATCCTTCAGCATAAGAGTGAGTCCTATCAAGTGACTGAGTGCCATGGTTAAGCTGACAATGAAGATTAACTAGGCATTTCCACATACTTCAATTAAAGTCATGACTATTATGTTGAGCTCCTTGGGATTAAGTCTCTCTCTATCAAGATAGACCTCTCTTCCCCTCTTAGATGCATGTCTTTGTTGCACTGAGCAACTTTAGTATCACTAGCAGAGGGTAAAGTTGCAAAGCAGTACTCAAAACAGACTGAGGTTCAATAAAAGGAGGCTCAGCAGGAGTAAATGAGGTGGAGGAGGGGAAGCCAGGCTCCACCAAGTGCCATGCCCTTTCACAGCAGCACAGTGGAAGGGAATCCTGCTCCACTTTGAGGGTTATGAGCTACCTGGACAGAAGCCATGGTTATGCACAGCTACTTGGCCCCAAGGGTTGAAAATAAAAAGATGAACAACCAAAATTTGAGGCCAGAAGACACAGCTGTCAGGCAGGGATCAGCAGATCTGATGACTGAACTATTATGAACGCTCCAGCCCGTGTTGGTTGGCTGTTTTGCACTATACCCTATTCTTTCACTCAGTTATTTCCTTCCTCTCTTTGTGTAGCCTTCGTTAACTCCCACTTGTGCTCTGTTTCTCTCCTGTACCTCTTCCCTTTTTTGTCTCTTCAGAGTCCAAGGACTTTTGGGCAGACTTCTATTCATACAACATGCAAGCATTGCAAAATGGAAGTTTGCAATTCTTGGTATGTTTAGCTCATTTTAACAGTCCTTTTCTGTCTCGGGGTTTCACAAAATTCATTTCTTGAAAGACAGTCGATGGATTCTGTTTATAACACTATCCTTAGTTACAGCATACCAGTGAGTATAAAAGACAGAAGTTCACAAATAAAACAGTGTGCCCATTTAGCTTCTATAAATGGGGAGTTGGGCCACTGCAGAGATGTCTGATCTACAGCTGTCACTCACATAAACAGTCCCCAGCCACACAAATAAAGGCTGTTAAGATCCTTCCCCAAATTCCTGCGGGGACAAGAAATTAAAATGATAGCAGATTGGATGGAACAGCTCTAAGAAAAATCAATAATGGTAGCTGTAGATCTAAAATTAAAGTAAGTCTGGTTTTGATGCTTTCAGTACACACAGTACATTAAATTTGGCATAAGCCCAACAGAACATGAAGTGCTTGTGGACAATGTCTGCCAAGAGCTAGAAATATAGCACTTAGTCTTTAAAGAACAAACAGAGTGCCTCAGACCATGTCTACTTTATGAATATGAAAAAAATTAAATCAAGGTGATCTTTCTGATGAAACATTTGTATTAAATCTAATTGGTGTGCTTTCTGCAATACTGAATTGGGCATATGCCGACTGGCTCTGCATCGGTATCTGTCATTTTATAATCCGTTCCACTTGTGATATAGGTTCAGGGCAAATGTTACAGCTCCCCCTATTCCAAATGACTGAGCCTTCCTCCTCAGCATCAGGCTTGTGTCTCAGATAAGCTCTGTCCCTGGTGACACTGACACTACTAAACACCTGACGTGGCATATGCAGAAGAAACAGGACGAATGAACTCACACTGCACTAGGAGTTTTTTTCACCCACCTTCACATTTGCTGGTAGTTCATTAGTTTAGATGCCTCAGAGCAGAGCAAGATTTGATCAGTAACTGAATGCTAATTAGCATTTCTGCAGCAGCCTCCAAACATTTGCAAATTAAGTATCAACACACCTGTGGGTTCCTTACTCTTATTAAAATAAGAAGGAAAAAAAAGCGGGGTGTGGGGGGGTGGAAGGTACAGGTAAGGCAAGCCTAATACCCATGTGGGGCTTTGGAGACATCATCCATCACCAGCACAGGAGGTTCCCTTCCCTGCCACCTCCCACATGCAGAGCTCTTAGCTGGACAGGAGAGTAGAACACAATTCTGGGTTTGTTAGGTATTCTGCTATTACACGTGGGAGGGTTTACACATCCTTCACAAGATGTCCTGTGGATTCGTGAGGGAACACACCCCTCTTGTCTTTAAGGCCAGTACAAGGTCCTGGCACAGAAGGATCACTGCCCCAGCCCTGCCCTAGGAAACTGGAGAGCACAAGGAAAAAACAGACAACTCTACATTTGACCAGACCAAGGCAATACACTTCTTATGCCATCTCACTCTACACGTAAGCCAAGCACTGTCAAGGTCCTGCAAACTGCTATTTCTCAATGACTGAGGTTGTGAAACATACAACAGCCAGATAAATCTGACAGTTAATCCTTCTCATTAATAGCTGTAATAGCAGCATGCCTACATTACTTGCTATTGTGGACTCCAAGAGACTGAAAGACACCAGACACTCGCTACACATGCTGATTGCATCACTTGCTACACAACAAACAGCTCTTCACCGTCCCTCTCAGCTTGAAGGTAAAGCTTAATTCTTTGCTCATCTCCTGCATCAGTTTCCTAATCTCTGTTCCTGTTTACACACTGCCAATTTAAGATCCTCTCCAAAGTAAGTGAAAGACTGCAGGAAAAAACACTTCTAACACTTTCTCTTCTAGAGGTAGGAGTTTCCTTTGCTAATTGTGCATATCACAGAACAGTGAAATACTAACTTCAGTGAAGAATAGTGGATCTATATTGGCATAGATATAGCAACTGGGTTTGATTTTCTAAGTTACAAGCAGCTTACAAGTGGTTTATAAGCCCCCACATTTTACTACAGCATCCTGGTCTCCTTCAGCCAGCTATGAGAGGTAGAAGGACCAACTGAACCAGTGAACAAGTACAGATGGTAAAAATATGCACATGTGCAAGGGGAAAAAAAAGGAATATTAAAGTAAAAGCATTTGTTTGCATGATCTAGTTGAGTTCCTCAACTTCAAGCAGGTGGTTGACCTCCTCAACAGAATAATGCATCACTTCTTTAAAAACAAAAGAAAGAAGGAAAAAAAACCACAACCCCAAACCATCCCCTGCTACCCTCACCACTCTCTGCAACAATCTTTAGTAGCTGATGGAAACCTTAACCAACAGGCACTATTACAAGTTGCCCCAAAAGGGAAACATCTACTGGAATGGTATTTCACATCCACCACACACAGAAGCAAATGAAAGCTAAAACAATTGATGTTGGGCTATCTGCAGCACAGTTAATTACCTTATTTTAACAACAACAACAAAAAAAAAATCATCAAAGGACAAAGAACCAGTATGATGGATGCCTCTAATCCGGAATCAAGATGAGATGACCTGCCCAAGTCATCTAAGCACAAGTTGTGATCAACTAATATGCATCACAACATAATTTGTCTAAAATCTGGTCTGCTAATCCTAGGTTATGATGTGCATAATTATAGAAATTTATATGGTGTATTTTACATATAAGTATATAAAAGTTATATATAATGGTTTCACTCAGAGTTGCAGGGACAGCAGACTGAAGCAGAAAGCAGTCCTTATCTGAAGTGTCAGCACTACCATTTCAAATTTGCCTAAACATCATCACATGATAAAAAGTCCAAGAGGCTATTTTTGTATCTGCTGGTTCTCTCACTACCTTTCCACAAGGCAAAAAAAATGTTTAGACCTTTTCCCTGTAAAAAAGCAGTTTTTGCTGATTGTCCCCCTAAGTTTCAGGAAATTTGAGTTGGATCTCTCCCATGTCTTTGCTGAAGGTGCATTAAACAAATAACCCTCTAATACACAGCAGGTGTTGAAGTAAGGTGTTACCACAACAACTGGTTTTACAGTTTGCTGTTATCTTCTCCCTATTTAACTTGTAATCATCACTACTGATGTAAAAAATATTTTAACATTACAGTGCCAATTAAACAGAACCTAGATCCAACATGAGAACAAGCTGGAAGCATTTTCTGGGTAAAAATAGAGATGGTCTTTGCACATTGCTTCCTTAAGTCTTATAAAGCGGGAAAAGAGGACAAAAGAATATATCACACGAACACACCAAATCCTTCTTCTCATCTCCAGCCCAAGTTTCCCAGCCTCACCTGTGCTGGCCATTCAAGCCTAAGTTGTCACCTAGTGCTAAGACTGGGCCACCTGCTAACTCAAGCACAAGAGGCAGATGACACTAGAGCATGCCTAGTTTAAGGAAAAGCATTCCCTAAGAGGCTGTGCAGAGGCAGGCGATGCACTCATGACATCTGAAGGAG
Source organism: Heliornis fulica (assembly GCA_013399135.1). Lineage (NCBI taxonomy): Eukaryota > Metazoa > Chordata > Aves > Gruiformes > Heliornithidae > Heliornis > Heliornis fulica. The sequence continues at coordinate 8,234 of VXBZ01000404.1, read as the reverse complement.
TCATTTCTGTGGAGTTCTGAAAGTGGCATTCCTAAATCTGAATTGCTATCAAGGTTTGCTCATGAAGATGGAAATCATATTGACAGATCAGTCCCAACTCTGGTTTCCCATACATGAATAGTCAACAACACTATTTTCCTACACAAAGGGAACCCTCCTGGTTTCTATCAGAAGATATTTACATCCTTACATCTTCTTACCTAAATTCCAAGCAGAATGCTTGCCCAGATCCAAAAGGAAGCAGATATCCTACCTGAAACATTAGCTAAGGGTTGAGGCCCTTGTACTCTCTTTCACTGTGTAACAGAAGTTCAAAACCATCTTCCACTAGCCTTGAAATACAGCAGCAATCTAAATACACCAATTCAAATACCTACGTGCATTTATTTTCATCCATGTTGAGCATTCCTTGGAGTATTTAAAGTGGATGAGGGAAAAAGCAAACCAAACCAAAGAAAAAATATATTAGCAGGAAATGGCAGAACTGATGTATTTTTAGAATTAGCAGTTTATCCCAAGAGGTGCATTAAAGAAGGAAATGATCAACAAGTTGCCTAAAAGGAAGAAAATTGCCTTATAGTAAGCCTCCGTGTGTGATCCATTTTGGATTTTTCTCCCTAACCTCCTACCAAATAAATAGCTCTGCTACACAATATGACAAAAGAACCATTGGTTATTTTCCCAGCTCAACCCTGCATTAAGCCAAGATTAAGGTAATATTTATTCTTGTAAAAATATTGTACTGAACACAACTGCTTCAGGTGAGTGAAAAGGGTTTCAAGGTAGCATCAGACAAAGATCTCAGTAACACTTAAGATGGGCCTTGAGTTTCTTAGAATAAATTCTTCAGGGACCACTTTTATCATTTAGCACAAATAATTTTTATTAGGACAAAGAAAACACAGGTGAAGTGTTCAAGTTCATACAACTGTAAATCAAGCCTTTACTATTTAATACTGCTCAACCATTAAAAGCAAAAGGAACTGAGGGCAGGGAAAGCAGGCACTCTGGGGCAGATGTGTAACCAGAGAGGCATGATCTTACCAGAAGAAAAAGGAACTACAAACACCAGTAGCTAATTTTAATGCTGTCTTACAGCATCCTGATGCTCTTGATGGTTAAGGGGGCAAAGACCTAAAGCCCACGGCCTCACCTAGGTGCTTCACACGCTGCCCCAGCCAATGCTGGTCACTTCTTGGGCAAAGTTGTCCAGATGGACAGAAACATTTCAAGCTAAGTCTAACCCAGAGATGCCAGTTTGGCTGCCCTGACTCAAAGAACAATTAAGACATTTGTGTCATTGACCCAGCTCAAGGGGTTACCATCCTAGATGACAAGCTGGCAAGAGGGAGGGAGAAACTACTTCAACAGCTGCTTCTTCTCAATTGAATTTACTTTGAACTCACTCCAGTCGAAAGTCACTGGGTTCAGATGAACCATCAGACCATTAAGCAGGAGCACTGAAGAGGCAAGCAGGAGCACTGAAGAGGCAAGCAGGAGCACTGAAGAGGCAAGCAGGGCAGGGTGAGGTGCCCTCATGAGACTGCAGTTTGCTCTCACTATGAAACTCTAGCAGGCCTTGAACTCCATTGATCTCAACAGTCTTCTTAACAGAAAGCAAATGGGTCCCTTCAAATTTGATCTGTCAGCCACTGCGCTGGTTTTGGGGTAGACAATCTGAGTTTTCTTTCCAGTACACCTGGTACAGCGTTGTGGTTTGGATTTAGTGTGAGAATAATATTGATAACACACTATTACTAGTTACTAATCATTACCTGTACACAAGTACAAGGCTTTTTTCTGCTTCTCACACAACCTCACCAGCAAGTAGGCTGGGGGCACACAAGGAGCTGTGAGGGGACACAGCCAGGACAGCTGACCCCAACTGACTGAAGGGATATTCCACACTACATCATGTCATGCTCAGCATATAAATAAAGCTGGGGGAAGGAAGAAGAGGGGAACATTCAGAGTAACAGTGTTTGTCTTCTCATGTAATCATTATGCCTGACAGAGCCCTGTGCTCCTGGGGTTGGCTGAACACCTGCCTACCCGTGGGAAGTGGGGAATTAATTCCTTGGTTTGCTTTGCTTGTGTGTGTGGCTTCTGCTTTACTTACTAAGCTGCCTTTATCTCATGCCACCAGTTTTCTCACTTTTACTTTTTTGATTCTCTCCCCCTTCCCACCGCGGGGTGGGGAGGAGGGGAGCGAGCAAACAGCCGCATGGTGCTTCAGGGCTGGCTGGGGTTAAACCACAACCCCACACTTGGCCACAAAGCATGGAAAATGGGCATCCCAGCTCAGGAAAGAGTATTTTTAATGTTTTTTGAACTGAAGCACGAGCACTGTATAGTTGCAGAAGCATTGCATACTTGAAATACAAGCAACTAAGTATATCCAGGCAGATGAATCGATTGCCAGTGAATGCAAAAATCCACTGATGGTGGTCTACTTAAAGACAACTTGGACTTGGCAGGGTTTTCTGTTTTGTTTATTGGTTTTCTGGTTTGGGGGTTTCTTTTCCATCTTCTCAAGTCCTAGCTTCAAGAAACTATCCCCCAACAAATCTAACTCAACCCATTTGCTCCAATCTTGTATCTTACAAAAATCTACAAAACCTTTACTGATATATCCCACACAGTCAAAACCACAATCAAGCCACAAACCAGCATTCTCTAGTGGCTACTCATACCATCATCAATCCTAATAACTAAAAGACCCTGTTCTGTAGATCCCTTCTGCTTTAAGTCTATTTAACATTAGCTTTTTCCTACCTTCCTTGCTATTCATTTATGTGCTACACTAGACTTGTCTACAAAGGAAAGCCTCAGCCGCCGTAGGAAACATGACAGACCCCCAAATGGAAATGCAGCTTTTAATGACAAAAGGTTTCTGCCAAAATTGCCATATTTATCTCCCTGAATATAGAATATGTAAACTAAAGGGCTCACAAAGGCACTGTATCAGCAAAAGCTTGCCTACATCTGGGATTCTGATTAACCTTTGTCAATTAGATGGTGCAACTGCTCCCCCCAACACATGCATACCCACACCCTACCTAACAGAGCCAGGCCAGCACCTCTCCAGCATAAATATCCCTGTAATGTTCAGAAAACTTCTTCCAAAAGGATCTCTTTTCTCCCTTCGAAAACCACATTTATGCAATGAATCTGCTACAAACAGGGTTGGCACAGAAAAACATCTGGTTGACATAGCTGTGTAGCCAACATCAATGGAGATCAAGAGCATTTTGAGCCAGCACAATATCACATATTGAGACATCTATGACAGACAAGGAAAGTGCTGCATTGTGAGTGTGAATTGAATGAATCCTCTTCCCAGCGTGACTGTAATTATGGGACCAGAGGAGAAGAGTTTGACTGCTCCTTTTCTGACCATACAACTTCAATAAGAAGGGTAAAATTATAAGACAGTCCTGATCCTGAAATTACAGCCAGAAATGCACCACCAAGTTCAAACCACTCTGCTCCTGAGTGCATGAGATGAGCCCAGAATTTAGGATGTGTATAGGTACGTACCCATGGGTGACAGTCAAGACACTACAATTGAATTTAGCAGCATGGATTAAGAAACAAGGTCAGCAGATTAACTTTTATTACCGAGTCATGAACTGAACTGTAGTCCTGCATGGCAGAGACCAGAGGATACCATCAATCTTTAACCAAATGCCTCAACACAGGTGCAGTGTTCGGTCTGCTTCAGACAAGGTGCTGATCACGTTCACCCTGAGCCCACGTCCTAGAACAGCACCTTCACAGCACTTACCCTTAGTATGTCAGCCAGGAGACACTGCCGGGGCAAGAGCAGTATTCATGTTCTGCTACCTTAAGGTGCCAGCAGAGGACAACACAGTTCTGTAGAGCCTGTAGTTTCCAGACAACTATTTTATACCCTTTCATGGCTACAGGTTTATTCCCAAAAGGTCGTTCCGAGCAGGTAGGAACACTTCATGCACCAAATCACACGGCATGGGTCAGCAAAGGAAGTCCGTGGCACAGCGGTCACCCAGGTAGCCCATAAGCCTAGGCAGCACTCCCTCTGGCGAAGCACCACTTCTCATTTCAAGCAAGATCTCCTTTTCAAATAGTATATACACATCACACATGGAAAAGAGCATACTTTGCACGTTTTATTGCTTCTAGGAGAAAGCAGCAACAGGGTAGAGCTTGGTGGTTTTTGTCATTTAAAAATGATTCCTAGTATGCCAAAGATCTTTTTTTTTTCATTTTAACCTCACAGGCAAGTTTTTGAATGCATCAACTCAAATATTTTAAGTAAATATTTTTGGTTTAGTTTGTGACTATCAATAGCCACATCCATGCAAAGCATTAAGGCCACAAACAACATGCCACGATGTTACCCTGTTGCTTACCCCCAACAGCTTGCTGGAGAGCCTACAGCGGCACAGGGAGGGGGAAACCCATCCCAAGAGCCTCTGGGAAGACACAAAGCCACTTCAGCTTTGCCCAACAAACACAATTTGCACCTCGTGGGGTCAGAACTAAATTGTTATTTTACCTTCTCTGTGAATCTTTCCATTCAGGTAGACTAACCAGGCCTGACTGGGGAGGCAATATTAATTTCAGTAGAATCAGGGGACTATACCAGGAGTATGAGATTTACTGGTGTGTCCTGTTAACCAGAAAGGAAAAAAAGAACTAGCTCAGATGGAAACACACTAACTTTTTTTCCACTGAAACACTCTCAGCAGTATTTTGCAGTGCTCGACCTACTTCCTACACCATCTCTTTGCTGTCACTTCCTTTGACAGCTTGTCAGCAGGCCCGTGAATCTGGAGATTAAGGAACAAATGTCTGCAAAGCCAAAAAAAAAAAAAAAAAAAGCTGGACATTTTCCTCTTGATGCCACCTACAGACAAAAAACTTCTACAATCTAACCAGCAAGATGCATAGTGACCAGCTAGCAACAAGTATCTCCGACTACTGGCATCCTGCAGTAATTCCTAATCAACCGTGTAATTTCACTTATAAGTATTCATTTAAAGGTGACTTGGATTTCTCATGAAACACCCTTAGACTTCCTTTTTTAGCTCAAGGCATGGATTAGCACCTGCAAACAGCTTTGGGTTTCCTGTATTCCAGAGCTCCTGTCTGAGAGACATTTGATACCAAAATGTACTTGCAATTAATTCCTCCAAAATTAATAAGGGTTTTAAATACCATTAGATCCAAGCAGACGATGCTCTATTATGCATCTACAAACACACAGTCGCTACCTATAAATCCCAAAGTGAAAGGATCCTGTTTTCCATACCTAGTTTCCTGATAGAAACCGGTACTGACACCAAAACACAAAGCAGTTGTGGCAGACAGACTTCGCACTTCTACTTATCCGAGTTCTGCCTTTGCTAAAATATTACTAGTTACTCAAAATGTTAATTTCCCCAATGTACACTAGCACAGCTGGCTAACCTGCTGCATTGGGAAATACATCGCAGTGTTTAGTAACATCGGAAACATTCATTAGGCACATTTCACATGACTCTACTCAGCGTAACACAGGCACTTCTGCAAGTTGAATTCATTTGGAACAGGAGATGTTAAAGCTTAAGGTACCCAGTAGGTGCCTATATTCAACACACTCTTAAAGCTTCCTGCCCGGCCATCCAGATGGCTTCAAAAGGAGTTAAAGACACTTATCTTGCCCGGCACACAAAAGGGTCTAATTTTCCAACCCTGCTTGATTTTCTAAAACCAGAGCTTTTTCTTAGGAAGGAGGAGGACAGGGAGAGAAAGGAGAGGGGGAAGCATCCCATCCCGATGCCTGAACTTTGGCACTGCATTACTCACTCCGAAATCATCGCCATAAAACGTTACAAAGCCACACAGACCACACGACAACACGTGCGGCCTGTTCGGCTGAAAACTTTCATCCCCACTAACCTACCAGCACCTTCTGGCACAAAAAGCAACAGAGGACTCCTCATAAACACGGGACTGCCTCTTTGTTAAGAAACATTAATAAAAAAAATTAAAAGCCGTTGAATAGAGACAGGAAACAGCCTTTCCCACACACACATTCAAAATGGAAAAAATATAAACCCACCATCCATCCCTCAGATGCGGAGCCACCAGCTGTGTCTAGATGAAAAGCTTTGTAATTTTACTTGCCAATTAGCATGTTTTCAAGGCAGAGGAGTCCCAGCAAAAACACAAATGGGTGGTTTTTAAGAGGCAAGGCCAGAAACACAAGCGTTACAGCTAGGCTGTTTTTTTTTTCCCCTGCATATATTCTAGAAGCTGCATTTTGCAGTGGTTAAGTAGCTGCAGGTTTTGAGGGAGCAGTTAAAAACAAAGCGGGATTGGGGGTGGTGGAAGAAACAAGCTTTCAGTGTACAAGCATAATAACTGCTTTAAAATATCCCATTCAAGAGGCCAAAATTATTCAGCTGAAGACAACTGCTCCTCCTCTCCCCTGCCTTTTAAAAATCCTCTCCAGGGCTGTAAAGGCAGAAGCGTCCCCCTGCTATTAGCTCTTCCTAAAACCGCATTATTTAACTACGTAGAGAAGAAAAAAATAAAATTAAAAAAAAATAAAAACCCGAGGAAAAAGAACAAGCCGAGGAAAGTTGCGCTGGATGGCAGGCTGCTCACAAAAGAGCCAAGGCTGAGGATACGGGAGAGGAACCTTATGATTCCCCCTCCCCGAAAAAGACACAACTTATCTCCCGGCTAGCTGGATTCTTCCAGGGTAAAACACCACCAAGGGTTAGAGGGGAGGGGGGTGGAGGGAGAATACAAACCTAAAATGGGAAGACAGGAGCTTTCCCACCAAGACTCCTCAGGTTAACAGCGGCAAAACAATATTCCCCTTTGTTTTGTTTTCGCCCGCCTGAGTGCTGCCCCCATCCAACGCGCAGGGGCTGCGATAAATGGAGCCCGGACTTCGGGGGGACGCTTTCCACCCCGAAACCAGAAATAAATACAGCAAGTGCACCTCCAAACAGCCCCCCCAAAACGTTCAACCCAACCTCGGAGTCCAAATACAGGGCTGTTTTGTTGGGGGAAGAGGGTTGGGGTGGGGGGGTCTCCTGGTTGGTTTTTAAGTGATGTTTTCCATGACAAAGAGCTTCCCCAGCACATCCAGCCCCGGAGAGGGGCTCGGCCAACTCCGGGTGGGTGCGAAGGTAAGAAGAAAAATTAACAAAAGGCGGTAAAA
>VXBZ01000403.1:4277-29826 GCA_013399135.1 Heliornis fulica | reverse complement strand
GGGAGGGGGGAAAAAACGGATCTGCCGCCCTTTTGTCTGCACGTTCGTGGAGGGAGGGATCGTTGGGGGTGCTGGTGCGTGGGTGCCCTGCGGGACGGTGCCCTGGCCAGGCTTCCGAGGTGGCCCACGGGCGGCGGATTGGCCTGTTCTGCGGCTTCTTCCCTTAAAAGCAAAGGGGACCTCGAGGGAGTGCCCAGGAGTTGGTGGTGAAACAGCAGCAGCCCGTGCCTGGTCGGGCTGGTTGTCCAAAGTCAGAACACGGAGGATGATCCTGAGGTGTGTGTCCTCGAGGAAGGATACACAGGATGGGAAGGGCTTCAGTATGTAGCTTTGATGTACTGATGACACCTCCTGCAAGCCCGGCTCACCTACATCCCTTCCCATTTCCCTTCATCTCAAGTTCATTTCATGCTAGAACCCAACCTGCCCTTCTTCCAGCTCCTGTGCCCACCTTCCCCCGTTCTGTGGCTCGCTCAGACCATTCCACCCTACCCAGTGATGTCACCCTCACGTCTTGCTCTTCAAAACTCTTTGTAACTCTCCACCCAGGACCAACTCTTTCAGCCTCCTGCCCCAGAGAAACCACCCCCAGCCCTTCCATCGCTCCAGGGGACACATGTTGCTCGCAAACACCGTTTCCCTACATTCCCCTGCTGTGCATTTCACTGGTGGGTTTTTGTTCTAGATTTCTGAGGCGAAATAGCGAATTGTAACACAGCACAGTGTGTGAAATGCCTCCTTAGAGCTGTCTTTCTTCACCATTCCACTCACCTTCTTCTGCTCTCCTGCATTGTGTGCTCTGAGCAACTATCATCACACCCTCACTTCCCTCCTAAATTACTTTCTACAGACTCTGTCTCCTTTCCCTCCATTTCTGACTTTCTCAACAATGCGAAATTTTAATTTTCTCCATCTACACCATTTCTATTGTTGTTTTGTCCATCTTTCTGCTTCTGCCTCTTTTGTTTGTTAGTCCTTCAGTTTCATGGTGTATTGGGTTTGCATGGCAAGGTTTTGGTAACGGGAGGGCTATGTGTGTGGCTTCTGTGAGAAACTGCTAGAAGCTTTCCCCATATCTGACAGAGCCAATGCCATCCAGCTCCAAGACAGACCTACGGGTGGCAAAGCCCATCATTGATGGTGGTAGCACCTCTGGGATAACAGTTAATAAGAGAGGGAAGAAACAGGGAACCATAGAATATACTGAGTTGGAAGGGACCCATACACCTACACAGTTGCATCTGGAGAGACAAGTGTGAGTGTGGTAGAGAAACAACTCCACAGACACCAAGGTCAGTGAAGAAAGAGGTGCTCTAGAGGAGACATTCATTCCCCTGCAGCCTGTGGAGAAGACCATGGTGAGGTAGGCTGTCACCCCACAGCCCATAGAGGACAATGGTGGAGCAGATGTCACCTGCAGCCTGTGGAGGACCCAATGCCAGAGCAGCTGGATGCACCCAAAGGAGGCTGTGACCCTGTACGTGGAGCAGGCTCCTGATGGGACCTGTGGCCCCATGAATAGAGGAGCCCACACCAGAGCAGGTTTTCTGGCAGGACTTGTGACCCTGTGGAGTCATTAAATGCTAGTTAATAAAGAATTCATCTGAGGAGGATGGAGCAGCAGAGAGAACATGTGATGAACTGACCACAACCTCCATTCCTTATCCCCCTGTGCCACTGAGGGGGAGGAGGTAGAGAAATGGGAGTGAAATTGAGCCTGGGAAGAAGGGAGGAGTGAGGGAAAGGCATTTTTAAGATCTGTGTTTCTTCCTCATCATCCTATTTTTATTTTATTGTTAATAAATTAAACTAATTTCCACAAGTCAAGTCTGTTGTGCTTGTGACAGTAATTGGTGAGTGATCTCTCCCTGCTCTTATCTCAACCCATGAGCCCTTCATTATATCTTCTCTCCCCTGGCCAGCTGAGGAGGACAGTGGCAGAGAAGCTCTGGTGGACACCTGACCTCCAGCCAGGGTCAGCCCACCACACACAGGGGGAAGACCAATGTTGTCCTCACCATTGCCCTCTCATTCCTTCCTTATATACTCTGCTTTTATCACACACACTCATTCAGTAATGCACACTGATGTCCAAAACATGTGCACTTACATATGCTACTGCATACACAGCTTTTTGCTGTGTCTCTTTCAAGATGGTCCCAAATCCAGTGGAAGGCTGTGCATCGTGGAACAACCAGCAAACATCTCATAAAGGACTGCTCTTAGCAGCATCTTCTGGAAAAGCACAAATCACAGAATATCAGGAGCTGGAAGAGACCTCGAAAGATCACTCAGTCCAACCCTCCTGCCCGAGCAGGATCATCTAGAGTAGATCACACAGTAGATCTGGAACGTGTCCAGATTGGTCTTGAATGTCTCCAGAGAAGGAGACTCCACAACCTCTCTGGGCAGNCTCACCCTTTACATATTTATAAACATTAATGAGGTCACCCCTCAGTCTCCTCTTCTCCAAGCTGAAGAGATTGAAATCATACAAGTAGCTCCCAGTTCTGCAGGATTTGGGGTTTGGGAGACATCAAAGACATGTTGCATAATGGTATTGCTTGCTGAGGATGGAGACTTGCCCCGTGGCCTTCTGACTGAGAAGAGGTTGTGAGACAGGTAAATAGAATCACCCACACCCACTTATCCTGCCCTTGGAGTTGTGAGGCAAAAAATGTCTTAAAAAATAATCATATATTGTAGTTCCCTAGTACAAGCTGTATTTAGACAAGGTGTGTCTTTACCTTATTACCTCATTATGAGTGATAAAGATTGACTATTCATTAGACCAGAGGCCACCAGTTGCCTTGGGTCCCATACTGTCACGTGATTACATTAAATAGGCACAAAGAGAAGACAGTCATGGCTGATAACATGTAACCTAAGAGCTAACTAAACAAGGGTGAGAAGAAAAGTAGAAAAGTGGATTGAAAGGGCAAAAACATCAGAAACATTGTGACAGAAGTTACTGTGTCTTGTAGAAGAGTTTATCTCGTGGATAAAAAGCCATCTGCAGTCTAGACAATAACATTTGTTTAAAATCCTTTTGTGGTTCGTTGGCCAGGTAAAGGCAAGAGTTAAGCAGTGAAAAGGAACACGTAAAAGCAAGGAGAAGGGAGCAATTGGTAATAGTTATCGTGAAATACAAAGTATGTAGCGTAGAAAAGAATTTGGAAAAATGAAAAGCAGTGCAGGAAAATCCACATCTGGAAAGGATAGGATTCAAATAACTTTACAGTAGGAATGAATGAGGAATGAAGCATCTCCTGACAATGCTCACGAGCCTGTCAAGAGACTTGGTAACATTCATAATTATGTCCTGTAAGTGGAAAGATAAATGCTGCACGCAGACTGTGACCTACTCTTGGGTCCTCAGGCAGCACCTAGCACCAATAAAGATTGAATCCCAAGCCCCAGATGCCTTGCACTCCAGCATCTGAAAATGCTTGGTACTTTATGTCACACTGATGTTCAGTGTATTAAATCCTGGAATGATGTGGAAATTATGGGAGTCTATTGCCAAAATTGCACCAATACAAAAAATAAGCACAAACAGAATGACCCAGATTACAATACTCCATCTTGCTGAAATCTTTCCCCTAAAAAATAGTGGAAAAATTGACACAGGATTAAACTCAAGGAGAGTTAGGGGTAAGAATAATGACTCTACTGCAGCATCTGTTCATCTTTAATTCTTTCTGCCTTTGTATGTGGGTTTCCCTGTGATTATAGGAGGGGTCCAAGGTGGATCTACTGAAAGCTCCACATGGTGATGTCTGGTTTGAAGAAAGCCACAGCAGTGATAGAATTTCCCACAGAGCATCAATGTTTAAACACTTCCTAATGGCAGTGACCTACTCTCTTCTGGCTCCCAAATACTGGGGACAAGTGTCCTCAACTACCTATGTGTAGTATTTAAATCCTTGATTCCCCCACTGCCCAAACACATTCCTCTTAATTCTTTCAGTCTCAGGTATCTGATCTCTTTCTGACTTTCATTCTGCTTCCTAAGCCTCCTTGAGGAATGGCTTCTGTGAAATTCACTCTAGACATAAATTCAGGACTTTTAAGATCATAAAAGGTCATTAAATCATCATATGAAAGGTCAAGCTGGGCAGAGAATGCAATAATTTCTCCTGTATTTAACCTGGTTGCCCACATTCTCCTGAAGTCTAACTTGCAGAAAGGTTTTACCTTTTGTTAAAACAGTGTGTGATACACAGTCAATAACTTCCCCTAAGAAATAAGCCAACTGCAACCCTTGCTATTAAAAATTGCAACAACAAAAGCTGCACTTCACTTTAAAGTTGCTTGGCTTTAGTTTCTAGTTACCTTTAAAAATACATTTTATGTCTCGCCACCACATTAAATTAGCATACAGCTAATTTTATAAATGGGGGTCTGAAAGCAAGACTGGCTGCACAGGACAGGAAACCTTCCTGCAGAGATAATGCACTTACGGGATTGTTTTAATCTCTTTGAGGGATTACTCACATTAACTTGTTTTCCTTCTATTACATTTACCAAGAAAACATACAACTGCTCGAGGTTCACCAGCTGAGTGGGTTTTGGGGACTGTGATACATGTAGTTGCCACAACGCTGAAAACAGTGCCACAGCAGTGATGTCACAAGTGGCACCCCCAAAGCCCAGAAATTCGTGCAGATGCTGCAAGCACCTAGTACACAGATGAATGTAAAGGGCAGCCCAGCCTCCAGCAGAGAGCTGGGCTGATAATTATGTCTCACTCCCCTTACACATCCCACATGGGGCTTTTTGGCTTATCATATAAATTTTGTTATGCTGGAAATGGGGGGAGTCCAAAAGGGCATCACCTGCAGACTTCTCCAGACTAAACAGCTGGTGGCCATTCACTTCATTAGGCTTCAAGAGGCTGGATTTGGAGATCCACATGATCCCTTCTGGTCTTTGTTCCCGGCTCTGCAGAAGAACTACAGACTACACCAGATCCACTAAATCACGGCTACAGAGCTCCCCAGAGGAGGAGGAGTGGTTTCAGTTCTTTCTGTTTTAATAGACGCCACAGGAGATGTCAAACTTTGGGAAGGAACTTACAGACAAGATGGCATACATCAACTACAATAACTGCCTTCACATTTACTGCGAGAAAAGCCTACACAAAAAGTTCTTCAGTGTTGTTTGACACTTCCCTGAGATGTGAACCAGCAAGAGCATCTGAACGAGCTTATGAGCTCTTGGATGTTGCCATGTATAGGAAGACAGGCAACACAGTGGAAAAGCAGAAAAAGGTGGTCCTTTAGCAGATTAACTCAGAGCACCTCCTGAGCAATGCTGTCCTACCAATTTTTTTGCTTCTCCTTCTGTTTTATTCTTCTATATGCAGAGGCTGATTACTCTCTTTTGTAGAAGTAAGAATCAAATCCTCAGTTCAATCCACTCCTGCAAACACAAAGACCAAGACGGACAAGCTTGCAAATGGAAGAATTGCCTTGGCACAGATATAGTCTTGTCCAGAGAAACATGCTCAGCAAATTCATAGGATGTTTATTTTGGAAATGCATATATTGGACACATTCACTTACAAAACCCCTGTATTATTCCAAAAGGGTAGAAAAACACAAGCTTTCCAGCACTGCATTCTTTTGACTCACCCTGTTGTGTTCACAACGTCTGTACTCTAGAGAAAAAAACCCACAAACTTGTAATTGATTACCAGCTACCTGCATTGGTAAGGGAAAGGGTAGTGAAATCCTCTCTGATCTTTCTTCTCCATCAAGTGTCCCTCTTTATCAAGCTGAGGAAAGTCTTAGCTCAAAGACCCCATTAATGTAACTTCTTTTGCTTTTTTACATATGTACACCAGAGGCTCTTTACCCACCTCCCTTTCTATCTTGTTCTCTTTTCATTTTACCCACTCATGTTATTTGGCAAATAAGTAACTCAACACAGACCTGGTTCCTTTTTAACTGTTTCTGCCATTTTTCCCTCCACAGACTATGGTTCTTCTAACAGATCTTGGACAAGAATCACAAGAGAAATAAATAATTCCCCCAAAAATGCAAAAAAAAATTCATTCATCAATATGTTCATATATGATGGTTGCTAGATGATTGCTATTACATCTGCTATTTCTCCAAGATGAAAACTTCTGCTATGAATAACAAAACTTCCATTACAAGCTGAACAATCAGGCTTATTTTATGTTATTCTCAATAGACAAAGGAAAAAATATTGTCCTGGGTTTGGCTAGGATAGGGTTAATTTACACCAAAAGTTGGGATGGGACACAGCCAGGACAGGTGACCCAAACTACCCAAAGGGATCCTCCATACTGTATAAAAGGGGGCCAGTCAGGTAGGGATGCCGGGGCTCCAGGGCACGTGGTTTGGGATGGGTCTGAGCATGCAGAGTTGTGCAGTTGTTGGTGAGAAACTTGATTGTGTGTCACTGCTGTGTATATTCAAAGTCCTGTTGTTATTTCACCCTCCCTGTGCTGTCCCAGTAAACTGCCCTTATCCCACCCCACGAGGTGGGAGGTTCTCCCCACCCCGCTGTAGAGGGGGAGTTTTGCTTTGCTGCCGCCTGGGGCTAAACCACAACAAGTTATTTTTCACATTCTTGTTCCCATTTACTCTACATACAAACATGAGTGGTACTCAAATAGAAGATTATTACAGCCATAATCAGACTGTGTTTGGGAAGTTCTGGTTTCAGCCTTGTTTTCTTCTTCCTTAAAGTTTCAAAACATTGGACTTACTTCTTCCTGAAAACTCTGATCTATTGGAGACATATTAAGCTTAAATATAGCTACAAAAATTAGATACTGTATATAGATTATCTAATTTACATACACCTTCAAAATCATTAGAAAAATATGGCAGGGTTGGGGTTTTTTTGAATGTTTAACACTAACATTCTGAGTATATTTTCTGATAATATCCATTCTTCCCACCTTCAGATAATATTCAAGTTATTTCTAGTTGCTTTTCAGCTGAGTTAATTAATTATCCTCCTCTCTGGCTTATAAACATCAGCCTTTCCAGTTCATCACTTCTTTTAAGAAATCACCCCACAGTACTGACAAAGGCCCTGAACTAGAACCATGGTCAGTGTGGTCTCTCTGGTTCATAAAAGTGCTTGAGCACTCTGATGAATATTCCTTAATCACAGAGACTGTCCTGAATTCCTTCATATAGAGAATAGACAGGACAATGCTGGAAGAAAGAAGTGAGTCCCAATTACAATCTTGGCCTGGTTTAACGGGGCTTTTGCACCTTGTTATCATCTGAAACACCTTGTTCTAGCTTAACAATATATCTTTGTGCCTTCATAATATGTCCAGACAGATGAACAGAAAGATACTAGACAGGGGTTTTGCAGCAGGCTCCAAATCTAATTTGGGACTTCCCCATCTCTGCAGCCATAGGCAGTCCTCCAAAACCGTGCACTTCTGCTTTGTGTGGTGTGGGTGCGGATACTCAGTCTGCAAGCCTCAATAAAATAATTTTAAAAACAAAAAAAAAAAGAAGTGTATGACACAGCACACACTTCCCCTTCATGCATGAAGGGATAGGAGAAAGAGCCAACCCAGAAAGAGCAAAGATGCTCCTCTTCTCCTGGCTCTGGGCATCCCTAGGTACCAGCAAGGACACCAGGACACAGGAGGCTTCCACATCCAGGGAGGTTGGCTGTTGCTGGGACAGCTGGAAAACACCAGAAGAACGAGGGAGTGGGCCAGCAGCCAAGGAAGAGTATGAAGAACAGACTTTTCTCCACCAACCTGTCAGAAGCCATGTGAGCAGGCAAAACCTCCTCTGAGCACCAGGCTGCCAGGGCCACCACGGGGCTGCCCTGTAAATTCAGCCCACACCAGCACAGCAGTGGGGTTTTTTCTCTCCAGAGTAACCCGTTCTCCTGGCCACAG
Organism: Heliornis fulica; assembly: GCA_013399135.1. Classification (NCBI taxonomy): domain Eukaryota; kingdom Metazoa; phylum Chordata; class Aves; order Gruiformes; family Heliornithidae; genus Heliornis; species Heliornis fulica. Next base: position 21,917 of record VXBZ01000403.1, on the reverse strand, counting down.
ATCCAGCAAGCCAGCCCAGTCCCCCTGCTTTGATTTTGACCCATGTGAGTATTGACCTCCTGTATCTCTAGGTCTTATGAGTGTGAGTCTTCACCCTTTTCACATGGAAATAGGTATGGCAAAAATGCAGCCATATACCTGCCATCGTGAAGGACGATGGGATATAATTTGGTTTTGCAAGAAATATCAAGGTCACTGTAAGCACAGAAATACCTGGTAAAACCAGCATAGTAAATATAGACATGAGATAAACTAACTGTCTGGTTTTCCATTTGCCTGTGACCTCTATTACTGTTCTTTGTTCCTTTGTCTATAACCTCTATAATTGTCTTTTTGGTCCTTTGGGTCAATATTATTATCAGTCTCGACACCGCCACTGCTCTCAAATTTTTCAAATGAAACCTCATCTGGAAAGTTACAGCCCTGTCCTTTTTGTGACTTATTCATAAAAACTCTGCCTTTGACTAATACAGAACACTAGCTCTCCCTAAGAGATCCACATTCATAACACGGTAGCTGTTCAGCTTTACCAGTTCATTTTCCTTTGTCGCTGTCTACACAACAGAATTTACCTGCCCTGCTAATGTTTTTCAAAGCATACTCTTGTTTTAATAAGCACTTATTAAAAAAGAAGCTGTACACTGAAAAAAAACCCAGTATTCTGAGGAGTCCAGGTCTTGAATAAAGTTACTTGGCATGAGCAAAATAACATGTAATAACAACTTAGTCTGATAGAAGTTGAATTTGTATTTAATGAGTAAGAAGGTAGAATATATATGGTTTCAATACAATGTTGCTTATGCTCCTCCAAGAAAGCTGAGGTGTGTATTGGTCAATATTGGTAAAACAGTAGATAATTTCCCTTAAACCCATGATTTAAGGTAGTGATTCAATCCAGCTGTCAGTAGGACATAGTAGGTCAGTAGGTCATAGTAATGCCCTGTGCAAACCCAAAGATAACATGCAATCAGTATGTAAGGAAAAGCATGCTGTCTCCAGCCCCACTCTTGCAATGTCCCATGCAAGAGACTTGCTGTGTCTGCCTATTGCATGGCAGCTGGATTTCGAGAGTCCCATACACGCACGCTGCAAATTCCAAAGGTAACAGCTTGAAACATTAAAACTTGTCCCCAGCCTCTTTTCCCACTCACCCCACGCCCCATCTTTTCTCTGCCTGGTGTTATTTTTAAGAAAATGTTTCAAATTAAAAAATAATAAAGTCCAAATAAGCCTATTCTCTTCAAATTTGGTGCTTTATTCAATGCCAGAGGAGTCATGAAAGGAAAATGGCATCCATAATATGTGACTGTTTGGAATCAGATTAGAGACACTCATAATCTGTCAGTAACCTCTGCCTGTAAAGTCAAATTATAAATTCTGTATTTATTACACATAAACACTGTTCATCTCTGGGTTCTGCCTCCACAGATGCTGCATAATTTATGGGGTCCATCAGCCAATAGGTATTTTATAGTAGATGCCAACCATACCTACATAAATACTTTCAATACATGCACAGGGGCACGGATAAATTTTTTAACTGGCTTTTTTTTATTTATTTTGTCTTTTACCGAAGTGAAACAAAGTGTGGGAGAGGGTAAGGAGCATCTGCTTCCTCAGTGATGACAGGAAAAGCATGGAGAAATCACCATATGCGTAAAACGAGGTAAATATTTACTAGATAAAAGCCAGGCACAGGAGAAATTACTACCTAAAGGCTGCAGCTGGTTGTCCCTGCAGATTTAAAGGATCAGCTACTGAGACTGTAATTCTAAGAAAATCTCCTATTAATGGATAAAACTCAACTGTGCACTGTTCAGGGCAGGCTGGGCAGTGAGAAGCAAGATGTTCCCTAAGGAAAAGGCCTGGTTACTCTGATTGCAGGCTACTATATTTGCTTCACTGGTGCGATTCGTACCCACATCCTGGTGGCAACTGGTGGCTCCCATCACCAGTTCATTTCATAGGTCACCAACCTGCCATCAGATTGTAATGACTTCTGGCTATTTCTAACTGGGATTTAAATCAGTGACCTGAAGTAAAGACACTCATCCTATTACGAGCCTCCTGAGCCATGCAGATTCCAGTGGAGCGTTGTTTTTATTTAATTCTCCCTAAGCTTACTTCACACAGATATAAATGCTCACAGAAGACCTGAGTTGAAGAAGAGGCAGGCCCTAAACAGTGATGGGAAGCCTCACTCCTCTTCCCTTTAGCAAAAACTCTAGAAAACTCTAGAAAACTCTAGAACAATGACTCGTTCACTAAGCCATCTATGTATGCAATGTGTGTGCTAGAGCTGTTTCAGCAATTTAGTGATGGCTGAACATGTAGATTCTTATATTCTAACATATATATCACAAACACCTGCACACAGGTATCAAAACCCCTTCAAATACTTCTACTACTTTGCTTCATGTAGACATGTTGCACTGAAAATGTCAGTTTAAAAGCACTTGAAGGACTTCTGGGAATTTTTCTTTGCTCTTAAATCATCTACCATTACATCAATAACACGGGCCATGAGGCCTGAACACTTCCATTCCCACAGATATTTAAAAAAATTAATTTAAATAACCCCCAACAATGTAAGCCAATTCCAGTTAAAAACAGCAACTGAAAGTTCCAGTCTAGAAAAAAAAAAAAAAAAAGAGAATGTTTCTGCTAATTCAGAATATGAATTGCAGAGAAAGGAAGGTATTTAGGAAAAAAAGCTCACAGACAGCCGCACATGAAAAGTTGAAGTCATTATATTTAATCACATAAAATGAACAAACGGCTGTGAAAAACTGAAATTCCTGGAAATGACATTCATCACTAACCACAATCAGAGGCTGCAGAGCAATTATTAACCTACTGTTGCTGAGCTTCCAGCATCAGAGCATCACAAGACTATTTTTAACTCATTTTAGTTACAAAATGGTTCTAGTTACATTGTTTGCTTTTCAGGCTTTTCTGAAAAATCACATAGACATCATCTTTGATACACCTGGTATAAATCAAGTTATTATCCTAATACCAAATTCTGAGAAAAATAAAAGTTCTGAAGTTAAAATCAGTGTGAAGGGAGAGACTTTCCTTCCTTCACCATCAAGGAAAGAGCACTGAATGTTCTAATGTAACTTTTTTGAAGTTACCAGAGACAACATGACTTTCTAGATACCAGAAACAGGAGACATTTTGTATCTTAAGACTAAACATGCAGTTAGACAACAGATAGCAAATGAACTGTAGACAAAGTAGATCCTTAGCCTGGCCTGTGTTGATTTGATTATATAAAGTGTTGTACACCTCCCCCCCACACCAGTGTCACAAAAACATAGAAATTAGTTATCAGAGTTTAGAAGGCAGAGAAGCATTTAGACATAACTGTAGTCAGCCCAAACAACTCAAGCTTCTCAAACTGTCTCCAGTTTCAGAAACAGAACTCCCGAGACAGGACAAGAGATTAGCGTGACGTGATCGTGTGATTAATTTGCCTTTAACAATTTTTCCAGTGTGAAAAGTTGCTGTTACCTTTAGGCATCTGGAGGAGGGTCCCTGCTGGAGAGGCATTCTGAGGACAGCAAATAAGAGAAATGGGATTTTTCCCATCTGAAGCCCATCCTTTTGGGCAGTGAAGACTGCTTCTTCAAGACTCTCTGCACTAGTGAGGGTTCACACACAACTTTACTCACTCGCTCAAGGCACATTGTGATGCCTGTCCAGACCTTTGCAGAAGCAAAACATCAACTCGGTCAATCCAGTGCTCCCCAGTAAGCACCTGGCACTCTGCTCATGCAGCATATGGGCACCTTAATCCCATAGGACATCTTCTTTACTCATGGAGAAGATAGATGGCCTTGAAGGAGGAGGAACAATAATGGCTGGCCACAGCCTGCAGATAATGCTGTAGGATCTCCCCAGCCTGCAGGCTGGTTCCAGCACCACGACCTACCTTTGGTCACCAGTCAGATTAATTCTGCATGTGGGTGCACAAGGATGATCAGTTGGCAGAAACTGTGTATTATTGCAGATTGTTATAGTGTTTCATTGTATTAGATTTTAAAAGATAATGACTAGGATTCTCAGAGTCACGGGATTGTGACCTGCTCATGTCTGTCTGAGGTACAATCACATACAGCAGTGGCTTGAATTATGCCATAGGATCCATTAAAAAGAAAACCAAACCAAAACAAACCCAAGATTTAGCTTTCTGAACACTCTTGCATATAGTAGCTTTAGTGTGTACATCACCCTCTTTCCTACTGACTGGTACAGCCCGAGCTGGAAGTGTCAAGTAGCTTATGTTACATCCTCCAAATCCTATGGGAGCCTCTTCGTGTATTAAATTATTCCCCAGCTTTCCAATCATTTCTGAAGAGAATGATCTCAGCTTACCTTTAAAAGCAGAACATGCATGTGTAATCAAGGCCTACTGAACAAAGTAGTCAAGTTCAGAAAGGGAAGAGAATTATTTCAGAGAAGAAGAAGTTACTTCAGCTTCCACTACAGTCTATTAAATGACTGAAGCCCGTTTCGCTTGGGTTCATTGCACTTTGCATCAAATTTAATAAAATATCACTTCAGGTGTTCTCATTAGAAAAGTATGAAAGATTAAAAACCAGCCAGAAACACCAAGGCATATTTTTACAGTCTTAGGGTGCATTGTGGATGGTAAGGTGAAGCTGGTTAATTAACATGTGAGCAAATCTTCATTTTCTCATCGTTGGTGTTGCTATTTAAGTAATTTCTGGGTCTCACAGTACCTGAGCTAAAGTGGAGGATAGAACAAATAGAGCAAAAAAAAGGCCTTTAGCTGTGCAGGAAGAACAAGGCAGAGCTTGGACAGGGATCACTCCTTGCCTCTCCTGAGCCCGCACAACCTTCTTCCAGGCAATGTCGCCTCCCTCCATGGGAAAGAGATTTAGGGGGGTTTATTCATAAATTATGCCATTTTGAAAAGCTACTGTCAACTCAAACCCAACTTCAAGGCAGCTTAAGAGGACAGGGATAGAATACAAAGGATCACTGTCTGGTGAGGTTTCCCTTGCCTTTGCTATCAAACTCAAAAGGTTCAGGTTGGGATGGCGTGTGTTCAAGAAATGTGCATTGTTTCATTTATTAAACAAGACTTCAGTAACAGAACCAAAAGTAGACTCTATTCCTTCTTAACTAAAGGGCAGTATGATTTTGTTTATTTTCCACAATAAGTAATATGAATAGTACAAACCCCTTTAATTTGGGAATGCATTCTAGGACATACTTATATTCCTCTGAACAACGTACAACAAGCAACATTTTATCACAGTTTCTGTGATACCATCAGAGGCAACACATTATCCAATTTAACACTTATTACTATAGGATAATATATTAATTTATCCTTTAAACTGAATGGCTACTTTATTAAAAAAACTCTTTGCATAAAGGATCAAATTAAATCTAATCTCTGACATGACATTCAGTAAAATGGACAAGGCCTGAAGCAACTTATATCCTCTTTCTTCTCCTATATTATTATATATGTCAGGAAACTTTTGATTTCTGTTTATCAGCTGTTAATCAGAACTCAGCCTACAAGCAGAGCACTCTCAGAATTTTAAACATTTCCTATCTACTATTTGTGTATCTGTTAAAGGAGTTCATATTCCACCTGTGCAGAAGATCTTATGAAATCCCATCCTTATGGCTCGTACACACTGGGTACATTAATTTGTTGTGGAGAAATATTTGGGGCTGACTTTGAACTAAAGAGTGAGAGAGAGAGGAAGAGAAAGCTCTGAGGTGTTGCTTAAAGATATGCAGCGCTGGAGATAAATCAAGATCTTCAGAAAAAAAGGCAAGAAATTCTCCAAGAGTAGCTATTTGAGGATCAGAGGAAAGGGATGTTTTGAAGTAAAGAGGACTATGTTTATTCCTCTATGAAGTATAAAAATAATGGGCTTTGCTGGAGGAAGGGAGGTAATTTTCCAGCTTTGTAAGGCACAATGGATACAATAATGCAGTGTCTTTATTAAAATCACCCCACATACACATTTTTTTTATAAAGAAGATTCCTTAATTAACCAGTTTAAATTAGATGTTAAGGCCACCAAACATCCAAAGTAGAAAATCATCATCCTCAAATTTGAGAGGCTTAGTCATGGCTATCACACATCAAGACAGTCTCATTAACATAATTTTCATCACCATGTAAAGTGGAATTTCGTCTAATTCCACTTCCCCCTCACCCCACCCTCCCTGACATGTGTCTCTTTCTAATCTTGCATACTACAATGCATTTGAGATTGAACAGGCAGGCACTATGTGTCCTTGCCATTACAGAGCTAAGGCACTAACAGACACTTGGAACCACAGTGACAGAAATGCTAACATTAATATGCAACACTAGTAGCTTGTGCTGCAAATGCCAAATGAACAGATACAGAATTTTTAATTAAAAAATAAGTTATTTAAGCAGAAATCAAGAGGCAGAGTTAAGAATGTTATTAAAAAAAAACCCAACAAACAAACCCAAACAAACCCAAAACCCATAAAAAACCACAAGCACAACAACAACAACAACAACAAGAAGCACCTAACAAAACAAAGAACCCCCCAACCAAAAAGTCCCACCCACCAAACAACGTTCTGGCAATTTGTTACCTTCTTCATACCTAAAACTACCTTGGCCCAGCAGAATAACAGGATCAAGGGATTTTAGAAAGATCATTTTAGGGAAAGCTTCAAACAACTGTTACTTAAGCTTGTCCTTTTACATTTCAAACCATTTATTTTGCATACATCTTGTTTTGGAATATACTTAGGGCACCTTTACTGTGTTCAGTTTTATCACATACAGGGATATATGTGTAACACCAAAGATCACACATAACCTTCCACAATTTAATTTGAAACTCCATTTTCTCATCAGGATAAATGGTTAAAAACCTAAAAAAAAATCCTTAAATGTCTATTTGATCAAATCAATATGCTCAAGATATTCCAGTTAGCAAGGTAAGAACTATATTCTTACTCATTACTCCATATCCAAAAGACTTAAAAACCCTGAAAATGCATTCAAATCTAAAATTATCACAGAGGTTTGCTGGCTTTTTTTTCTAATTGTTAAGTATAATTGCCTTTTTCAGTGTCAAAACCGAAATAAACTTTCTGGTATGGCAAATCAAGAACCTTCTCTAATGAATGACCAGTTCTTCCAGGAGAGAATCACGGTAGTGCCAAGACACACCAAGAAAACTACAAGGATTAAAAGTCGAATGGTCTGTTTTCCCTCTTCAATTAGGCTAAAATGTGTTATGAGACACTGAAATCTGTTTCTAAAATTTTGGAAGACATAGCAACAGTTCAGGTCACCAACCACAAACATCCAGGTAATCCAACAGTCAGGATGTTACAAGCTGCCTCCATGAAGCTCCATACGAGGCTGCCTTGTCCTTCTGGTTCAGGATGGCTGGTGGCTTTTCCACTTTCCCATGCTTTCCACTGTCACCAGCTTGGATGGACAAGCTGCCATTGACATTACAGGAGCTCCTGCTCTTGATGCTTTCCTCTTCTTTCTCTTGGCCCATACCTCAATTTCACCACATAGTCCTTGGACTCTGAAAGAGATCTGTGAAGGTTTTGGCACAACAGCCCTACCTGGTTGTCCAACACAGGCAACTAACACCCCACCAAAATAACTTATAGCAACAAGTCTGCAGTCCACAACAGGTCTAAAACTTGCTTTTTAGAAGAAACACATTGGAAAAAAATTCACTTTATCTACCCAGCATATTTAAACTAACACCCCTTTTCCCTTCAGTTTTAGGCATTTTTAAAGCAAGTCTAATTACCATCCAAACACAGTTTTAAGCAATGCACGAGAAGGAATAAATATAACATTGGAAGTCAAGAAATATTAATTATATTTCTAGCATGATGGAAGTGTATAAATTAAGAATCTGTGTAAATACATGTTAAACTACTTAAATATATAGAGAGTACATACTCAATCTTCATGGTTAAAAAGAGGAAATACTAAATTACACCAGCCAATGAGAATCACCCTTTATTTAGAATAATACGTAGGAAGCAAAAATGCAAAACAAGATTAAAATCAATTATTTAAATCAAGGTCTCCAACTTGACAATTGAAATCATGATTAAAATTAGTGATTTAAATGACTTTGATCTAAATCAATCCCCTTGATGCGTAACCAGCCTATTTAGTTTGTTCTCATTGTTGTTTTCAGAGCACCCTGATGAAAAAAAGTATTTGCAAATGTGCACATGTAGCTATTTCTTCCTGAATAAACTTTACATGTTTGCAACTAATTTATGTCAAGAAGGGCATTAACTGCACCTTAGCATACACCTATGATGCAACTCTATTTGCCAAGAAATATTGCTATATGAGAGAGGTTTTATTTTGTAAGTGATAATATGTCTTATTCTTTCATAATATTAGCATTATTATAGAACAATGTGGAATTAACTGAGTTTCAGATCACCAACAGAGCCATCAGTCACAAGCAGAGCCATAAAAGCTTTAGACAGGCCACTTGGCATCTTGCACCTTTCACAGAAGACTACAAAAACCAAATCTGATCTGTGAGGTCAGGGGATGCCAGTTGAGTGCGAGGGTGACCTAGAGTAGCACAAGCACAAATCTTAAATGCCTTCACAACCCATTGTACTAGCTGGTGGTCATAGGTAAAAGGTTCTTCAGACTTGCCTTTTTAACCTGCCTTACTGAAAGCTGAGCTCCCAAAGACACTACACTACACTTCTACAGACTTTGGAAAGGCTGATGCCCAGGAGAAAGAGTGGAGACACAGGCCTCAGCTCAGATGAGCTCCTGAGGGGTGATGAGAGTCCCAGGTTAGGCTGAGAAGGGGAACAAAGTTAGTGCTCTCCAGACCCTGCCAGATAAGTCACAGTAGAGAACAAAGTACCAAATAGACATCAGAGAGTCCACCCAATAGAGCTCTCCTAGGCTCTGTAGAAGCCAGGTTCCATTGGCTTACGCAATGATTTGCTGACATTCTCATCCAAGAAATTAGAACCTCAGCCTTTGTCTCTAACATTACCTGGGGACGATGAGCCACCCAGATTGTATCCTCTGAATCAAAATACAAAATATTCCATTTCCACTGGGCTCTTAAAGCCTTCCTCCTAACTCTTTCTGAATTACTGCTCTAAGAAACCAGATTCCTGTTAGCAACCGGCCATAATCCTGCTTTAATACCCAGACTATGATTTTATAGTAGTGTTTATCCTTGGTGTCTGAGGTCCTTGAAGCTCAGCGAAGTGTGGGCCACCTCAGGGACCCTGTGTTTATAGGCTGCCACGGTGATGTTGATTTTGACTGTGTGTGATGCATGCGGCCAAAGATGGCAGTTCTGGGCGTGGGGTCACTGTGGCCTGAAGGATGTCAACATGTGACTAGAGGAAGAGTCATGGGGGCTGTTGCCAGGAGGCAACAACATTCACGGAGGATCGGGGGTCCTCAGCAACCCCTCACTGATGCGGCACCCTGGCAAGAGGCAGAGCGGCCTGCGCTCAGCAGTAGCTAAGAGGGGGCAAAATGTCCGTCCATCCCGCTGGCCGGAGGTCTGCCAGTGCTCCATATAGCAGTTGTGGGTTGCCAAGTGTGGTGTGAGCCTTTCTTTCCCATCCATCCCCTGGCCCTGCCTCTGGAGTGTGGAGAGATGCCATCACCTTTTCTTCACAGAATCCCCAGGGAGCAGGGAGGAGAGGGCCTGGCCTCCATCTTGCTGCTGTGCCTGTCGGAGGCCACCAAGAGAGGTCCTTGCAACCTGTGGGGGCCAAGGGCTGTGGGTTCAGTCCGAGGTGTCCCTCTCCTCCCTTCCTCCTCTCTCCTCCCCTGAGACTCAGTGCAGAAGAGATGACACCTCTTCAGGAAGGGCAGGGTGTGGGGGAGGGGAAGAATGGGAAAAGCAAGGCTGGTGCAACACTTGACAATCAACAAAAGAACTGTTTCTTGGTGGGAGATGTTGACAGTGAGTCTGTGAGCTGTCTGTGGAGTTCATCTTCATTTAACCAAGACTTTCCTATTGTGAGCCTGTGCACAACGGCTGCATTGTCTCTCAAGTTACCATGAAGTAGAGGAATTTAAAATCTTTGTCGAGAGGAGGAAAACTGCTTCTATAACTTCAACACTAGATATGGGCAGAGCAGATTTTGATCTGCTCAGGGAAATAATTGGTAAGGTCCACTGGGAAATGGCTTTTGAAGGCATCGGGGTCCATCAATGCTGGTCACTTTTTTAAGTACCTAAAAGCACAGGAACAGGCAATTCCAAAATGTCAGAAATCAAACAGGTGGGGCAGGAGGCCAGCTTGGCTGAACAGGGATGTTCTTCTACAACTTAGGTGGAAAAAGAAAGCATACGGCCAATGGAAGCCAGACCAGGCAACATGGGAGGATTACAGGGACCTTTTTTGCCTTTGTAGGGCAAAAATTCATCTGGCCAAAGCTCAGTTAGAGCTGAGGCTGGCTGATACTGTGGCAGACAATAGAAAGGGGGTTTAAAATACATTAACAACATGAGAAGGACCAGGGAGAACAATGGTCTGTTACTCAGTGAGAACAGTCGCCTTACTGACAGGGGCATAGACAAAGCAAAGACGTTTATATGCTTCAAGTTGGAGGACTGTGACTGTACCAATGATAAACTCCTAGTGAAATCCTGAACTTGTGGCTGACTCGCTGTTCTGTCTGGATCCATGCAAGTTCATGGGCCCCGACTGGTTTCATCCTAGGGGATTCAGGGAGCTGGTTGATATCATTGCAAGGCCTTTCTCAATTAATTTTTCAACGGTCTTGGGGATCTGGAGAGGTCCCAGTTGACTGGAAGCTGGCAAACATTGTCACAATTCTCAAGAAGAGTAAGAAAGATGACCCTCATAATTATAGGCCTGGTAGTCTCACTTCAGTGCTGTGTAAGATTATGGAGAAAATCCTACTGGGAGTTATTGACAAACACCTAAAAGACAACGCAGTCATTGGTCACAGCCAATATGGGTTTTTTGTGGATTTCAGTAAGGCTTTTGATACTGTGTCTCACAGTATCTTGCTGGAGAAAATGTCCAGCAAACAACTAGACAAAGCCATAATGTGTTGGGTGGGCATTTAGCTNTGACACCAAATTTGGAGTAGCTGTTGACTCCATTGAGGTTGGAGAAGCCTTGCAGAGACCTGGACAGATTAGAGAGCTGGCCAATCACCGACAGCATGAAGTTCAACAAGGGCAAGTGCTGGATTCTGTACGTGGGAAGGGGCAACCCTGGCTACACACACAGACTAGGGCATCAGACGCTGGAGGCCAGCCAGACTGAGAGAGATTTGGGAGTCTTGATTGAGAGCAAGTTAAACATGAGCCAGGAGTGTGCCCAGGCAGCCAGGAGGGCCAATTGCATCCTGGGGTGCATCAAGCACAGCACTGACAGCTGGTCCAGGGAGGTGATTGTCCTGCTCTGCATTGTGCTGGTGCAGCCTCACCTTGAGTACTGGGGACAGTTTTGGGCACCACAGTCCAAGAGGGACATAAAACTACTGCAGAGCGTCCAGAGGAGGCCAACAAGGATGGTGAAGGGTCTGGAGGGGAAGTCTTAGTAGGAGAGTCTGAAGTCCCTTGTCTTGTACAGCCTGGAGAAGAGGAGGCTGAGGGGAGATCTCATCGCTGTCTGTGGCTTCCTGACGAGGGGGAGAGAAGGGGCAGGTGCTGATGTCCTCTCTTGGGTGACCAGTGATAGGACCTGAGGGAACAGCATGAAGCTGCAGCAGGGGAGGTTTAGGTGGGATATTAGGAAGAGGTTCTTTACTGAGAGGTACAGGCTCCCCAGGGAAGTGGTCACGGTACCCAGCTGGACTGAGGTCAAGAAGTGTCTGGACAATGCACTCAGTCCCATGCTCTGACTTGGCTGTTCCTGTGTGGAGCCAAGAGCTGAACGTGATGATCCTTATGGGTCCCTTACTACTCAGGAGATTCTGTGTTGATTCTATGACTTTATACCAAATACCATTGTTCCTGTGCAGCAGCAGTGAGCTGGCTATGATCACCTCATGACACCAGCTTCTTAACCATTTGCTTGTTATATTCTGTGTTTTCACAAGAAACACCTTGGAAGAGGTCCCCATTCACTGGCACAAATTTATGTGTGTTCTCTTCCAAATGCTCTGTTAATGCCTGCCTTCATCTGCCATACCTACAAAGAATGAAAGAGCAGCTAGCTCAGGCCGCTGCTGTAGCGAGATCAGTGCTGCCAAACTGAATGGCAACATTACTTTGTTTTCCACTCATACCCATGGCTGCTTTTCTGTCCTACATTTAAGCTATAAACAACCTGAAGTGGTCTTATCTTATTGTCCTGTACTTATAGTGCACCAAGGACATGAGCTGCTGATCTGTGATTAAGGGCACCACCAACTACAGAACGACAATAATAATACCATAGAAGAGGAGACATTATGATTTCATATCTATCTAAAACTGGAACAATTTGTTAATGGAATTAGGAAGCTTCCTTTATGGAGTTATCTCTGAGTACGTCAGCCAAAGTCTAACTCACAGCGTGTATCTTTCACTGTGATAATACAGTATTTTAGAACTACATCAAAGACATCATTTAGGTAAGCTGAGATGGAATTTATGACCTTCTGTTTGCAAACAGCTCCAGAGCAACAGTGTGCATTTTCAATTCAGGATAGGGAATCAAGTTTTAAAATACCCAGGATTCTTCCTATTGTTTTGAATGAGAATGTAACAGTTTATTCTGACTCAATTCCATTATCCTGTTTTCTAGAAACATGACACGTTTTTAATTTATTAATTGGGGGAAAAAAAAGGCAAACCAAACCCCCAAAATCCCTCAAAACTTCAAACCAATACAAAGGAAAGCAGCATAGCATGATTTCCAAATCACATTGAGTATTAGACAAACTTTGCAGGAAGACCAAAAATTAATCTGAAGATGCCTGTTTCCAACTCCTGTTTTATCCACTGTACCAGTCGTCTCCCTACAGCTAGAACTATGCAAGTGCTTTCATTATAAAATAATCATGTTGTTTTCTCATTATAGAAAGAAATTGTTTTCTGGAACAACTGAATATTTACAGAAAATATGTGCCTGTCTGGAAATTAAACCCTAAAGTTATATACAATTAGAGCACATAAGTACTTTGATGCAAATAGGAGCTATTTCACATGATGTCAAATTGCTTTTCTTGGTACCCTGAGTAAGTCTTAATCTATGGCATCACGGGAACAATACTTCAAATACACCATTTTTGAATCATAACAGTCCCTAGCATCAATCCTGCCGAGTCTGAAGACATCTGAATTTGCTTTCGTGGAAGTAAACCAACCCAGCCCCAGGTGTTCAAGTCTGGAGAAATGCCCAGATCCCCCTTTAAAACTGCCATTCCCTTTGCCACTCACTGGGTCCCAGACCATCCTGTGTGGCCTGCTGTCATCAGCACACATCAGCACACTTCATGTCTGATCAACGTACCCTGCTTAGCGGCCAGCCTGCTGTGGCAGCAATTACAACTTCAGCAGTTCTGGGGGCCTGGAAAAATGCAGGTATTTGATTCACTTTCTTGTGAGGGGCAGGCCATGAGCTGCACACAGTCGCAAACTTCAGGCTGCTGTAGCCAAAACAAAAGAAAACAAACAAACAAACAAAAGAAATCATTCTGTTTTCTCTGGCACATTGAGAGTCTGCCCATTTGAAAGGTGTGGTTGGACTTTGACCTTTAAAAAATACAGTTTTTGGTGAGCTCTGCTGAGACCATGCAGTCAGACCTTGCCTGGTTTCATACCAATCTCACTAGTTCAAAAGAGCCGACCTGAGCAACAGCCTTTTAAATTATTCAGTTAGAAACCAGCTGTTTTCATTTAGCTTTTAGAAATGCAGTCACAGTCTGTACCCAGTTTGGTGCTATTTTTGAGGCAGACAATGTGCAGAGATACCCTCATCTAAGAGCCTTGGACTAAGCTCAGGATGATAATGTGGCATGGGTACATCTCAGATACTTCTTAAACTGATTTCTTTTCATTCTACCACCGTGCATTAGGCAACATGCCTTCTGCAAGGGAAGGAGGTGAATGTTGAAACAGAAGAAGGGGGCCTGGGAAACAGGAAAGACATGGTGTTCAGGGTCCACTGAATGAGAATTTACATCTCTGGCATAGGATTAGCAAAACTCCTCCTGAAGAAGGTTAGGAAGACATTCAGGAAGAACCAAGGCCAGAGAAATGAGTTTAAGCTGGAGACCAGGGAGGGAAGCCTAGGGAGAAATCGAGGGAATTACTGAGAGTGAAAAAGAGGGAAGAAAGACAAATGATTTCCTTTATCTTCCAGGCCTACATTATGAGAGCACTGCCAACACAACAAAGCTTAGCTCTGCCAGTTTAGCACACATTTTGTTCAGTATTTTGCTGGTGTAACAGTGCCAAAGAGGACTCAAAGCTCATAGTTCCCCTGGCTGATGCCAGGTCTGAGCTGCTTCTTCTGCCTAACTCTCATCATTTTGAAAAACCCACATGGAGACCCACTTGCAGACCCACTGCAGCTGACCTGCCAGTCTTGCTCCTATCTGTGTGAGCCCTCTTCCTCCTCCTATTCAAGCAAGATAATGCTGCCTACAATAAGGACAGGACACACAGGGGAACCCGAAGAGAATGATCAGCATTTGTTAGCTGTCAACAAATGGCATCAAGACCAGGTTATGGACAGCTAACCTCCTCTGTCACAAATCAACAAATGGCACCCCACTGTTAGCCACTGTCAAATAAACTCACTTAAAAGTGAAGATGTGACAAGAGCCATTGGATTTTGGGGGTACTCTTCTGTCACGTAGGAGGAGAAATAAATTTTGCAAAGAACATGATGGAGCTAGGGAAGAAAGGGATACTAGGAGTTACTGCACTGCTAGGAAAGAAGGCATAGGAGGTGACTCAGGATAATATAATCTAGCCTAAGATGTATTAGGAAATGTTGCTTAGGCATGCCTGGGAGTTATGCCTAAATCATATTCCAAGGGAATTAATTCTGTGGGTGGTCTATTACTTGGTTACTACAAGGTCGGTAAATGCTACTCCTTGCCTTGCAATGCTTACATACAACGCACAAAACAGAGCAGTCACTGACCAGGTAACTACCAAGTCCTGAATAAGTCAGATTTTGTGCCATGGTATACCCCTGTTGGAGACAATCACATTTGCTTTCCTTGTGTTGGTGGCAAAATTCCTAGCTGATGTTTAGAAATCAGACAAGGGCCCTGGAGAGGAGAGGCTGAAATGGTAGGAAGTGGACAATCATTTCTGAACTCTGCCACATCAAAATGATTACAACTTGTGTAGACCCAGGTGGTCACCTTGTAATATACTGTTAATATCTTCAAAGTTTTTCATAGACCTCTATGGAGTTATTCTACAGGAAAAACAAACCTTATTATATACATTCAAAAACTAGATCCAATATGCTGAATAAAGAGCCCTTTAGAGGTGGCTTAAGCTCTGGCCTGCTATTTTCCCAGTTTCTTCTGGAAACAGATGTGACTGAGGATGGAGAGGGGGTAGACCAGCCAGCATGAAGGCTCTGAGCTCATATGGCTGTTACTATGTCTCATGGAAGAATCCTATGTCAGAACAGTTAGCAGGGAGGGTGGGGAAGCATCTAGCCTAGTCCTTTCTGCTCAGTCAGTCAGGCTGTACCTGATGGAAGTGTAACAAAGCCTGCAAATGTGCTTGGCATCACTGACTTCTGGGGATCCCTACACTGGTGTTGGAAAAGAAAATGCAATATGGTCTTTGCATGCAGTCACATCACACGTGGCTTCACAAGAAAGAAAATTAAATGATACACAGGGGAGGCAAACCTGATTACTGAAAATTATATATACACTCTTGAGGTGAACAGTCTTCATCTAATTTGCAGGTAAATTAACGATTTACAAAGAAGCATGGTCTATTAAAAATAAATCTCAGTGACAGACATATGCAGCCTATTATGATGATTTTTCATTTAAATCTTCAATTCTTTTCTGTACCTCTGTGCACTGTGAGATGAACTGATGGAGAAGTGGCAGAGCTGTAAAAGCAAGTGGCTTAGCAAAAAATGAAAAAAAGACAAAATTGCCACAGTATGAGCACAAACTGAAGTTAAAAGAGGAAACAGAAACTTTGTTTTTTCTCTCAGCACACACACACCCACCCCCCCCACACACACACACACAAATTCACTCAGCGTTATGACAAGGCATTGCAGAGGCCACAAGTGAGAGCAGGGTGGCACGGAGTATCAAATAGATTAATGGAGCAGGATTCACTGGTGGCAACAATCATGTGTGGCTGTGAGATGTCTCTAAAATGCCGGTTGCCAGAGGCCTGGTGAGGGCACACCAAGTAAGGGACAGGACAGTTCTTCTTAGCCTTGCTTGCATGTGCATGGCTGCAGCTTCCAGGAGCAAGGCTGGGGCCTCTCACATCGGCAGGACAGCAGAAGGAAAGGACAGTTACAGCAGTCTTGGGTTGGAGATACCATGGTGCCGTGGAAATGCACCTCTATGGGCACCCATCACTCTGGCCCATGCCCAAGACAGGATCCAGTGTTAGGCAAACCTGTGGTCAGACACCAGTTGCGATTCCTAAAAATCTAGTTCTCTTTTAGCACAGTTCTTCATGAAAAAAATCTTTGCTATAAATGTTATGGTAGATTTCAGCTTCACTAAAGGGCTACTACTTTTCCTCCCAAGACAATATTAGAAATACACTTTATTAAAAAAATACAGAGGACACTTGGTGATAGATCCTCATGTGACTTAGTTCTGGTTACTTCCTCTAGTGAGAGACTTGCCTTGCTCCATACTGCTAGCATCAACACCTATTCCCCATTTATGTCAATATGCACATATGTAATGTGTGAGTGTATATATGTGTGTGTGTGTGTGTGTGTGTGTGTGTGTGTGTGTGTGTGTGTGTGTATTTTTCAGCCTGACTTCCACTGAGCTATCCAGAGGCAATACTTTGTGTCACCACAGAGTCCCCAGAGAAACAATCCGTTTGGCAACACTGGACCTAACTTTAAATTAAGAACAAAAACAACGTATGCAGGAAACCATAAAACCCCTCAAGTTAACTGTAGCCAACGGCAGAGACCCGGAGCAGAGGCGGTGAGCCGGGCTCATGGTGGGGGCGCAGTCCAAGCCTCCAGCCTGCAAGTGGCTGCAGTTTGCTGTTGTCTCCCGTGTTATCACCACCCCTGGCCCTTTGCATCCCAGATTTTGATCCGTGCTCAGTCTCGGGAGCAAACTTACCGATAAACCACACTGCCCGGGCACAGCGACGTGCTCCAGCCGGGAGGGTCTGGGTGCACGGCTGCCCGCACCGCCTCCTCCCCCCATCTCCCTCCACTCTCCCCCACCCCGGGATGCCCCGACAGCCGGGTGGCCAGTCCCGAGGCCGCGGGCAGAGACGTGTCTGATTTGCAAGGGAAAGGCAAGGCTAACCGGGCAACCTCCCGGGCAACGGCTGGCGGGGCTGCTGCTGCGGGAGGGGGTTTGCATGGCAAATGTAACACGGGCAATGATAAGGCAGGGCAACTATTAACCCCCTCCCCGGGCCGGTCGCTTTGCGAAACAGCCGGTACA
>VXBZ01000402.1:583938-705220 GCA_013399135.1 Heliornis fulica | reverse complement strand
CATTCTATGATTCTATGAATCTGCTGTGATCTCACACCAAAGACTCACAGGTGCAGGAAAATCCATCAATAGCTCTGGGATATACTTTGGTTTTCCTGAAAGCTTTTCTCCTTCGCACTCACTTGGTCCGCCTGAGACAGCCTCATCTGTCAGTGTACTCAGGAAGTTACATTTAGGCACCTGCCTCTGCACAATAAATACTAAAAAATATGATATCCATAAGGGATATGTTACTTCTCTGAGGATCACGATAGATGGATGTGTTGCCAAAAGGGAGGGAAAAGGCGATAAAGCATATCTAAATGGAAATAAAATAATCTAAAATTAAACCTGAGCAGGAGGTGTCTGTACGGACTAGAGCCCCTGGCTGTCAGAGCGAGCACTCAGTGCACACTGCAGTGGAGGTCTAAGCAGAGAGAGAGCTAGAATCATTCTTACTGTCTGCTACATGCAGCCTCTCAGTAGAAATTAAAGCTGCTTTAATTTTACGATACCTTGAGGGGCCTAATCTAATCTGAGCATTATTGCAGCACTGGGAGGACTCACACAACTTCCCTTTTTCTCTTTTTTTTCCGGCCATGCTTCCAGACTTCACTGCAGGTGAAGAAGCTGCTGTGCCTGAGCATGTGCTGGCTTCATTGTGCTTCGTGGGGATTTGTCTCAGTACTTCAGAGGGATGTTCACAGATGGGTAAGATGGCTCTTTGGCCAGAAGAGGAGGCCTGGCTGAGGTGTACTAACAAAGTAATAAATGCCTCAAAACAGGCAAGGCAATGGCAAGAACAGGTTCAAAGAAGCATGATAATCTGTCGCTTCTGAACAATAGGGAGCTCCTGCCACAGTGAGAAGAAAACAATACCATATTGACCGCAGAGCTGTGCTGCCAGGAATGTTGCTTTAGAGACCACAGGAGAAATCTGATGTGCTCCGACTCCTGCGCTTGTTTTGTGAGCCAAGTCACAAGTCCCTTCCTCGCTTTTTACTTATGTTGTGCCCTAAAGGAGGAGTGAAAAAAAAAAAGAAGGAAAAAGATATAAGCCCTTAGAAGAGAGGGCAGAATGGTATTAAATGGGATTTCATTTTGAGGGCAAGGAATTGCTCTCCTGTTCTGTGGATAGAGGATACACTTAATGGGGAGGTAGAAGAAAGCACATACAACTGGATCCTTCCCAAAAAAGACAAAACCTGTTTGTGACACTCCCCTACTCCACACTCCTGTCCCAAGCTCTTTTTACTCTTGTGCCTTCCTTGCCTCCACAGAAACACAAAGACAACAGAAAGACCTCCAAAGTCTGGTTTGATTTCAGCACTAAATCTCCCCTTGACGGCTCACAATGTCACTGTATTGCCAATAGATTATAGGGTTGCAGCAATTTTCTACGCAGGAGAACACACAAAGGAACCCCCACCAGCCCTGGCAGTGCTCTCAATCAAATAAAAACCCTTTAGCTTCCTGTTGCAGAGCTCTCTCTAGGTTTCATGTATATTTTATCAAAGTTACATGCAGTTCTGATACTTGTTTCTAAAGTGCTTTGGTATGAATCCCAAGATGTACTGAAATGCTGCAGTGCCCCTTTTAAAAAAAATCAAGGCTAGAGTAGAGAAAAAATGAAATGGCTTGATTCCATAGCATGTAATGAGAGAAAATTCTGCTCAACAGGCTTCCATTGATATAAATAAACAGAAGAAACACAAACATACATCTATATGAAATCATTTCGCTCCTTGTAATTGTACCCTGGGAGCAGCCGGAACAAAGAGTAGCTCCACAGTTTCACCTCTCATAAATGAAGGTCCTGCAATGATCTAAAGCTATTTTTTTGCCAGAAGTGCTTTTACAAGCAAACACACAAGTCTGCACAGAGGAGCTATACCCTCAGTGGTAACCAATTACTGTGAAGATAGTTAATAACTATCTAGAATAAGAAGGCAAAAAAACCCAAACCCAACAAACAGCATAAAAGCTTGTAGTTGCCAGTTGGGATTTTTGCTTTTTTAAAAATTTTATGTCTTAAATTAAGCTTTGAGGAAAAATAATTGCAATGAACTTTTCATAAGAAAGGAGTGTGTATTTCTTAGCTGCATTTCACAACTCCTTTGCCTTTCAGGCATTTGCAAATTTTTAGATCAAGAAGGATGGATGGGAAGTATTTTCTGGCTACGGTGTAATAAGGCACTTAGGTTGGAGACAGCAAGAGCTGGTATAGTGGAGGGCTGATTTAAAAAAAATAAAATTCATTTTGTATGTAATAAAGCTTTAGTACTTACAGCTGTCCTCTTCTTCAGTAATACATTTCACAACATAACAGGCATAGATGAAGCCCGCCAGCTGAAACAAAATGTAATAGCATTAGATATAAAGCAAATGCAATAGAAAAAAAAGAGCAGGTTTCAGAAAAGCAACAACAGAAACAGAAATAACATACTTCACCAGACTCTGTTTGATGAAGTATGATAATTCTTTACAACAGTTTGGTAATTTTAATAATAACTTCTTTATTTTATGTGTTTCTTTTGGACAATCAGGAAAATTTTGCATTTTTTCTTGAAAAACACACTCTTCTTTAAAAATTCAAAAAAATTGATTTCCATTACATAGTTGGCTTTTGAATTATTGAAAACCAGAAAACCAAAAGGGTGATGGGATGGAAGAGAGTTTAGTCACAGACAATGTAAATGTTTTTGTCAAAATAAGATTTGCTATCTGACAAAACCCAACCTTCTAGCAGGACTGTTTTAGCAGAACCTTATCAGCTAAACCAAGGATGAATTCAATACACTCTATAGTGATAATTTATCACTAGAAATTAGGGCTGTGGATCTGGTTGTGGAACTTCTTCCTGTATCTGCAATAACCCCTGAGCCTCAAGACATAGCTAGCACTTTGGCTGGGTCTGGATGTGTTTACATCAGCATCTCCTACTACAGATGGCAAATTCATATTCATTCCTCTCCTCAGAGCCTGCCCAGAAGTGAAGAAAATGAAAATCTGGCATACTTCTCAACTAGTATGGCAGATTGCTTAACTTACACCAACAACTGAAAAAAACAAAATAAAAAAAAAGGCCAACAATCATGGATGCCACGGGCCAAGTATCATCTAAGTTATCCGCTAGTCCTTCCACCAAGTTCTGATATTGCTGAGGAGTTACACTTGCACCAGAAGCAGCAGCCCAAGTACCAGAGCAGCAGCACGCACCATATGTTGCATACTTTAAGCGGCTTTCCTTACATGTAGGTCTGGAGAATTTTCTCTCCTGATTGCCAACAAACTAGTTCTCATTCCTTAGCTCATCACTGAAGTTTGCGTGATAAGATGCCAAAAGAATTCTGATTGTTTGGTCTACTTGTAGTGAAAATAGAGCTATGAGCAGTGTGGATGAAATGTATTATTCTGTACAGGTCACCCCACAGAGATCTTTCTATGAGCTGCAAACTCTTTCTATGTATAATGAAAATTCCTAAAGGGTCCGGACAGTGTGTATGGTGCAAAACCTGTAATATCTAGCCAAGGTAGATGATGATCTTCATTTCAGACAAAGTAATCAGTGGGTCAGACAGGATAAAGGGTGAAATCTGAGAGAACTCATGTATTGTTATTGATGCTGATTAGTGCACATGGATTTTTATTCTTTTCATTAATCTGAGGCACACCTACAATTACTGTAATATTGTGTGTTCTTAGAGTCCTTAATATTACTCATATACATGAAATGCATTGTTCCTAGTGCCTTCATACCTGAGACAGTGACTTACTCCAGCTCTCATGCAGGTGTTCCTGGTATTTCTGTCAGTTTTCTGTGTAGAAACTTCTCTGTACCCAGAAATGCTTGTTTCTAACCTCTATATAGAGTCATCTAAAGGGAAAAATAAAAAAGGCCATCCCCAAGACTTTTCTGAAGGTATGAAGACTTGGTTTGAGGATCACACTGCAGCCAGCATAGATTGTTGTCTGCTAACTGCTTAAGTTCTTATTGGGAGCCCTGAAGCTGCATTACAACAGATCTAAATCATTAATTTTGTCATTTATTATAAATCTGCCTTATAGTGCTGCTGGGAAGATTTTACACCTGGGAAAGATGAAATATTCACTGCTGGACACAAAGAACACACTGTACCAAGAACAGTGGTATTCAGCTAATATCAGCATTTCATCTCTGTTTTATTGGATCACTCTTTCCTTGGGTTTCTTGGCTTCAGGACAGAGGGCTAATTTGCTCCTCTGACTTATGCCCTGCATAACCCCATTGATTTCAATGACATTACATGAGGTTTAATTCAGCAACGAATTAGGCCCGGAAAGGTTGTTCATAAATGATTCCATTCTTGGATGTGAACCCTGGCTTAATAGTTTCTCTGTTCTCGTTTTACAGACCATCAGATCCAAGATAGCTGAGTAGTTGCATCTCTAGTAGGCTGCAATGGTAACGTCTTTCCTGTAACACAGTTCTGTACTTTCTGCTAAAACACCACAAGAACTAAACTTCTTTTGCAAAGCACAGAAAATAAACTGTATCACAAACTGTGCTTACGACTGATCTTTTAGTTGTATTCATTTGCATCCCTTAAATGTCTAGGGAACAACTTTGACATATAAGTAAATCCTACAGCATTTCATCAGATGAGCTTGCTGATTAAAAGAGTGCCTTAAAGCTAGAAACTGTTCTGTTATAAATACAAATGGAAGTTTGTTTCCAATGAGATAATCAGAATTCATAAAATAAACCTCCCCTTCTCCCACATTTATCCAACCTTTTGCTCCATACACATAATAATTTTGTTTAAATCTGAACATCACATTAGTTTGTTTTGTGTGTTTTTTTTCTTTTTTCTTTTCTTCTCTCTTTTAACCAAGCAATTTATCAGTTCTGATATAGTGATAGCCACTTAAGACCTATCTTCTCATTGCATCATCATCAGAGGGCACACATTCAGAGCTGAGGTCCAGAGCTGAAAGTGGCAGTTTTCATTCAATGGCCTGAGCCCATGGTGACCACAGAGATTGGTGGGATGCAGATTGGGAACTCACTTCCTCCCTGATGGACTAGGATTCTTGTAGGAAGGGTGCAACTCATCTATGGATGTAGCAGAGATTTCTTGGGAACCAGCCAGGTGACATTAATGAAGTCCCATGTGGATGAAGGGCTCTCACAAAATTTACCACCTTTGTCACAGTGAAAAATGCATTTCTTTGACCTTGTTTCTCTGAGAGAAACACACTGTGATGTACCTATGTGCAGCCAAAAAAAAAAAAAAAATCCAAACAAAACATTTCACTGAACACACTCCTCCCCCTGGAGAAGAAGATGAGAGAAAAAAGAAAAAATGAACCAAAATGATAGAGGTTAGTCACATCATTTAATATATTCCTGGGAAGTCCTCAAATCCAGCAGTGCTGAGAGCAGTATGAGAATTACACGAAGCGGAGTCTTCCTGATTCACTATATCTGAAGGATTTTTCTCTTATGTGACAAGGAAGGGAATGAATTGTCAGAGGTAAAAAGAGAAGTAGCCTGAACGTCTCAGAAACTCAGTTTAAAAGTGGGAAAGAAGGCTTGTAACCTCTTTTTACTTTGAATACTTTCTTTTTTTTCTTCATTAAATGAGCTTTCTTTTATAAATCAGGTAGCAACAATAAGAAAAAAAAGGTGTAATGAACAGAAGATCAGATTTGGTGTCTATATCTGTCCCATTCACATTCAAATGCTGGAGTACGGACCTCCAGAAAAGGAACTCTTAACAACACTCTTGCTCATTTTTACATATAGTGATTAGCCAATGCATACTTTTATGTACAACAGCTTGCAAATATCTGGTTTCTACAACTTTCATTGGTATTTCCATGTGAGAGTATAAATAAACACTGCTCTCTCTAAGAGTAACACATTGCCCATCCCTGTACCAGTTCCCTGGCTGTAACTTAAATGGCATCTGATGACCACTTTTATAGACAATGATATAAAACACATTTTAATTATTTTCTATATTTTCTTTTTAATCTGTAAACACCTTGATAAAACCATCATTCCTTCTGCTGAGGAAAAAAAGAAGACAAGAAAGAGCCTAAAATAAGTCAGCAATATTCAGCATTACTGAAGGTTTGGCAATTAGATTAATTAAGGAATTGAATTAATGCGTCTTATTGTCTTGTTGTACCCAAATAAGGCAAACAAAAAAGCCGACAGAATATTCCCTACTCAAGTCAGCACTGTCCAACTACACTCTTAATGCCTCTTAGCAGTTCCTGAGTTTTCTGTGAGTATACTTCCAGACTTACTCAAAATGTCAAGTGCTGTGATCAAACTTAATCAGAATTGGTATTGATCAAAATCTTGTCTCTCTCTGTTTTTTTTTTCCACTTCTCTAATGGAGAGGAATATTCTCATATACTTCAAATAGTACCAGATTTGGGAAAAAGGCTGTTATATAGAAAGCCATCATTCCTGGTCAAAGCAGCCCCTCTCCTTCTTTTAAAGGAACATCATATTGATAATTATTAGGAGTTGTCTTTATTAAATCAGATAGGTAAAACAAAAGTATGAGAGAAAGGAAGAAACAAAAACTAAAAGTGGGGAAGATGTCAGTGGGTAAGGCAATGAGAAGAAGGCTCAAGATGAAGATGAGTTAAGGGTTATATAAATAGTACGTGGTCTTGGCTTCAAGTATGAGAGCATGTTTTATTCTATAACTAGACTTTGTCAGAAGAAATGAACTTATACTTAAAAACCATGAAGCCATTGAGTTTTCCTATGCTAAGATGTTACAATATCTTCTGAAATAGCTGAGGATTGTGTATTTATTTTAATTGTTATTTTTTTTTCAGAATTCTACAAATCACAGTGGTTTTAAGACCTTAGCAAAAAATGGGCTAGTTCAATCAAAAATAATGCAGAATTACATGAAGATTAATTTTGTCCCTGGAAGCTTTATATTGCAAAGCTGTGATATGTTGCATGTCTACCCATGTGCAATTAAACATATTTATTAAGCTTAGAGGAGCTACACGTAAAAAGCTTTTGCAATGCTGTTCGCTTAAGAAACAGTGTTACTTTAAAATGGAGTTTTGGAGGTTGGAGATATGATATATATATGTGTGTGTGCATGGACACACACACACACACACACACACACACACACACACACACACACACACTGAGCAACTGAAAAACTGGAGAATTACTATCTAGGAAGCTTCCAGTGTATTTATTCTCAGAGAAATCACACTCATTATTTAGCAGCAAAGGTAAGACAGAAACCTTTCTCTCAATATCTGTAGAATTGAGTCAGTATCATGGGGGTTCTAAAGCTGCCCCCTGCAAAAAACCCTTTCAAGCATGATTTCACTGCCTGCAGCAGTGCCGTGTCGGTGAGTGAACATCATTGCTGGAGTCTAATATAAAACTCAAGCTAAGTTCCATGGAAACCACTCTGTAGAGTTACGCTTTTATTTGTGCTTACATTTAATATTATGAGAGCTCTGTCATTCCTCCAAGTTTAACTATCTTTTATCATAAAAGGAGCACTGGAGAACTATTGATATCAGGCCAGATTCCTGATGGGGGATGTAGACTGTGTGGTCTTGCAGTTGTAATTCTGCAGAATTAACTATCTATGTGCTGTTTGGAAACAATTAGTCATTAGTTTGGCCACATAGTTTTATTCTGTGCAATAAAATAATTATTAAAGGAAGACAGTTAAATTGCCATGTCTGCAATAGTACCTAGTGGTTAATCATGAAATTTAAAACCAAACCAAAGCAAAATGAATATGTCTTAGCCTGTGTAGTTGTCAAATCTCCTTTCTTACCTTTCTTAAGCTGAAAGTTTTCCTAGAGGTTTTTGATTTAATTTTTTTCAGCTTGTAAGGTAAGAGCTGTGCAAACCTTTAACTATGGTAAAGAGCATGAGATTCTTACCTGTTTTGAAGATGTATTACAGGCACTTGGCTTGACCCAAATTTCCTGAAAGTTTACCAAGACTTTTGTGCAAATCTGACCTAAAACTTTTGAGAAATCTTCCCTCTTCCCTGGTATTTCAGTGTGATTTATGCTTTTGATAACGACATGATATTTCATGCTGTTCCATGATTTCATTTCACAGCTGAAGAGCAGGATGTCCTTTTTCTTGCTTCTAACATCAAAGACAACCCAAAACACAGGGGCTACCAGTGTGTATGAGGTGGAACGAAGGATCATTTATTGCTGACCTCTGTGCTAGCTGAACTGTGGTGCATCTTCCAGATTCAGGCACTGAACTTTACATCGCTGCTCCCACTGGAGAAATTCCTCAGCTGGGACTCTACTGGATTCCCTCAGGAAGCTGCAGCAGGCATAGTCTCCAGGGGCAGAGGGGAGGCCACAGCAAGCTGACCTGTCTTGATCTCCAGATCCCAGCTAAGACCAGCGATAGGGATGTGAAACCAAGAGCAAAATCTCCATCAATTGCATTCAGCAGGTACTGGGTGGGTGTAGATTGAGTGTGCTTTGCTCAGGGAAGGCTGAAGGCATTAGTGCTGCAAAAATCCCTGTTAAAAACCAGAGCACTTTTAATTTTCTATTTTCTGCTTTTGTCAAATTGTCTGCACTTTACGTTTTCTTCCTTGATTAGGGTTAAAAGATAACCCTAATCGTAACCTTTAATACATAACCTTTGGTTATGTATTTCCACTAATTCCATTAAAACTGAGCCTGTGAAAAGTCCTGAAAATGTAAAAGTCTGTTGTTCTGATTTCCTCTCAAGGCATAGTTCTGAAACCCAACTTGTCACTGTTACAACAGAGCTCTGGTTGTCCAGGGGTCAACAGTGTGCAGTGACTGCTGCTCACATCAAGGGATTTAGCCATTAGATCTCTGTAGACTGGGAAAAATCCTCCTGTTTATTTTTAAAACAAGGCCAGCTGCCTGTATCCTCTTGGCAACAGCTAAGCAACAAAACAAAGAATGAAGTTAAAACAAAAATCCTAAAGTAAAAGGCTTTAAAATATGTATCACCCCAATAAATCTGTTAATAATAGGAACAAATTGATAAAGAAAAGTCTCTATATGTCTGTGTGTGTGCTTTGTACTGAAGGTTTTATATAGGAAGAAAAGTTTTATGGAAAAAACCAAACCTTTGGACCTTTTTTGCCTCTTGTCTTCTGGGAATGCTTTGGAATGGTTTAATCATCTGGCTTTGGTATCTGACTGATTTGGCAGCAGTAGCTTTTCTTATCATTATGTCTAATTGTGTGTCACCTTTTCTAGACAGCCATAGGATTAGGATAAGAAAAATTGTTTCTTTATGCTGCAGATCTAACAAAGCCACAGAGTGCTCACAGCCCACCAAATGAATGCCTAACAATTTAAATCAAACTGCATTAGATGAAACAGTTGATTATCAATGCTACTCACTCTTCTGAGGGGCAGTAGAGGGAAAAAAACCCAACAAACCATACTTGAAGTTTGTGCAGATTGCATGGAGCAATATGTTTTGATGGTACAAGAGAACTCTGAATTCCTGATAAACAAACACATATGATTGCTTCTGTTCAGTGAAAATCCATCCCTCCATGTCAAGACACCCATATGGCAAGTGAACCTTGATGATGTGAGTGTGAACACCAGGCCCTCAGATCTGGAAAACAGAAGCATTCAGAGAAGAGTAAGTAAAGAATGGAAAAGGAAGTAATACGTTGTTGTGTCTGACAGTCTCTCAGGATTGTGGCCAATCATGAAAACTGTGTAGAGTAAAATTTCAGAGAAGCAGCACAGGTAGTTTGCTCTTCTCCATCACTACATGTTAGATTTAGTTAGAGCAATGCTGCCACATAAATGCAAGAGCTGGAACATTTCATCAGAGGTGAGAGAGACTTTCTAGTAACAACTGACTCTTTCCCTGTAATGCTATTTATTTTTCCTGTGATGAATTGCTGTTTATTTGAAGGCTCTGATGGCAGTGGTAGGGTCAGGAAGCTTCATGGCACATGACCACTTTGGCACTATGCTTGCTTCATGGTGTTGGTCAAGGTGAAACAGCCTAATAATGCTCTGATCAAAGTCCTCCTAGATGTCTGGTGATGGCAGTGTTGACACAGCAGATTGATGTACGTATGGCATGCAATGTACGCAGCAGCGCAGCTGAAGCAGCTCTTTGGCAACCTGAAGAGCCAAGTTCATTACTTTAACTTGCAAAAAGAAAAGCAAATAAGGCATTCCCAGGAAAAGCTCCAGAGGGGGTGATCTATAGATGAATAGCTCCTGAAGTGATAAAGCCTGAACATTGATTGATTGTCAAAATATAGTACTAGTCATTCAGAAGCCCAGTGGAAATTGTGGACTAACAGCAGAGGAACAGACAGATGTCTTTGATAGTGCCATCAGTAACAGAGATGCCGGGAAGATGACTAGATCAGGGGAAGGCCTTTTCTGTGCTCTCTGGCTGGCTGTGTCGGTGCAAAGATGGGAAGGTGGGATATCTGACAGGACAGCCTCTCTCTCTCTGGCAATGCATATAAGGAAGATGAAGAAAAGCAAATTTATCTTAACTGAATAGATCCCTCAAGCCTCACGCTCCGGAGTAAGGAAAGAGAGATATCTCAGTGAACATACAAAGCGATCTGCATGGGGTGCTCCACATCAATGCATCTCCCTAGGATCCATACATCTAGTAAATGCATTGCTTAGCATAAACATTTTGCTCTAGATGCACAATATAACAGCATCAAGTGTCAGGGGGGTTTCAAGGTCAATAAAACCTCTTCCTGTGGCATCTAATGTTTAAAGTACCTGAACTCAGCTCATGTTTCAATGCTATTTTTCCTCTCAGCATTAGCCTACTGCAGGCTTTTTCCACCTTTGTAATCTATAACAAAAGATATGTTTCAGTGCTACCTTTTCCATTCAGCAAAATCAGCTAAGCGGGCTTCAAAAAAAAGCAAATGCCAAAGCGCTTTGTGAAACCTTTCCTGCAAAAGGAGAACGACGGTAGAGTTTAAAGGAGTATCACACCATGCAGCCTAGGCTGGTACAAGGAGAGATTACCCTCTAGTGCCACCAAACAGGAAGGACAGTTTGCATTCCATGGCCAAGGACACCTGCCCCCTCACAGCCTTTCTCCAGAAGGGCAGGGGATCTGTCTCTTGTTTATCCAGCATGAGAAATGGTCATCTGCTTGTCCCAAATGGACATAGCTGGATCAGAAAGGTCCCAGTCGCCACTTAGGGTGGCAGAAGATGTAGGAATAAATTCTGCAGTATTTGTGACCAAAAAACGTGATCCTTTTAGCTAAGGATTCCAGTAACATCATACCACATGAGGCATTCGGGGTGAATGACGAATTATTAAGAGAGAATATTCTCGGAAAGGCCATGTCCTCAGAGTCTGTGCCTCATTGCAGAGAGTTAAGTGGATGAGTTATATCTGACAGTTTATGAACCTTGTTAATATAATGCAGTATCTGGGAGTGTGCCAGCCACAGTGATCAAGGAAGTCTAAATTAGACCTCTGCCATTGACAGACATCAGATGCCCATTTAAAACTAAATGTTTCATCTCAACTGGGCACATTTCTCGTTATCCTCTAAAGCAGTGGTCATCAGCTAGAAGCCCTGAAGCTCTCTGTGGTTCTCACTAGCCAGCACACTTCTCTTCCCTAGGTGTCAGTAAGAGGCTATTTAACATGCTGATGCAGCTACTGCCCTGGTAGGAAAAGCACAAATGACAGCAGCACTTTGACTCGTTAGTCTTCATGAAAAATATGGAGGTTTGTGGGTTTAAATCCACATGTGGTGAAGGCACCCTTTCCAGGCACAGGTCACTGAGGGCAGCTCATCCAATGACAGATTGGGATGCCTTGGTCTCCCTGCAGGAGAGCCTAAGGGAAGGTGAGAATTCTACATTCTTATTGATCAGTTGTAATTGCTATATTTAAAAATCAATGAAAGGGGTATAAGATTGTTAGGGAAAATATGCATAGTGATTGAGTTAGACCTCTCAGAAGGAGGAACAAAGTATCTGTTGCTGCAGGTCAGTTCTTATCATGTTCACAATTCAAGAGGTTTCATATGAAATGTTGTCTGTGATTTTGTGTGTTTTCAGGGAAGGAAGAGTTTCCAGCACAGATGGAAAAAGACCAGGTGCTTGGGTGCACACAGGCATGCCAGCTTTCCCTAAAGGTAGAGTATAGCATCTAATGTGAATAAGAGAATACTGGGAATTAGGAGACATGTCCATAATGTCTAACAGCTGTCTGTCACAGCTCCTTTAATGATGGATGTCTTAAACAGCCTACTGACACAGAAGAGACATCACTGTTTGGCTCCACCTCTAGTTATGTAGTTTGGTAGAGCATGACATTCTGCTTCATCAAAACTCATGGATTAGGAGGTTAAGTTAGTTATTTGGAATCATTATGTGATTATCACATCACTAGCTAGGAAATTTCAACACTATGGAGCTAGTATAATTATTCCTGAAACCACATTGCTTTACAGAATAGGCAAAACTAAGTGCCTTCACCAACTGGTTACTTGCATCATCATCATCTTTCCTTGTGTCATTGCCTATATCACATGTAGAACACCGTGGATCATAATTTCTGAAGTTAACAAATGAATAATAAAAAACTCCACCACCCAAACTTACCTTAATCATCTGAAATAGAAAATATCCAACAAATAGAATTGATAAATACCTTGGCACTGCCAGGTAAATACAGAAATAGCTCTCTGTTAGGAGTAGCGAAGACAGAATCTGACAAGCAGTAGATGATGCTGTGTGGAAAAAAACTTTGCTTTGAGTTAGTGGACAGTCCCTCCCAGCTACTTTGGACTTCTGCCTTCCACAGTGACAAGGTGCCAGAGATGATAATTGAAGCAAAAATAAGTACATTATGCTGTGATGAATCACTGTGAAAAACGATTACTCCTATAGGCCATGTATTTGCAGGAAATTAGTGATGCATTTTACCAAATTCTGCTCTGTGGCTTAGACAAAGTTCTTTCACACTTATATGTACATTAGAGAAAAAAAGTAGTTTCATATAAAGTAAACCTGACATGGAAGGTCTATTTTTAAGTTGACCAAAAGACTTAGGAGCATACTTATGACCTCTAGATAATGAGTCTGAATGACTTTTCAAAGTGGGATTGAAGCTTTTGTCAATATTTTCTCTTTTATAATCATCATATAAGTTTGAGCATCTTTTTCAAACTATTTACTAGCAACAAATAATAACAGTGACAGTTGTGTTTTGTCCACACAGAGAACTTCAAGAAAATTTTAATTAAATATAACATTTCATGATAATCCTAGCTAATCAGGTAAATAGATCCTGTAACTCTTCTCTATGGAGGAAAACAGTTCAGTTGTCTTTTAATAACTCCATCCCTATTATGCTTTATTGCTTTGCTAAATGCTATGCACAGCATTGGGAAGGTTATTGTAATTCTGAAGATACATATTTTTTGACCTAAGATTTAAAATAAACCATGTTATCTTTGTGAAGGTTCTTCTTGTAAATGAGCTATGCTTTCATGAATTCATAGATTTGCTTTTTCAGGTTTAGTGCAGTAAAACATTAACACTATCTTTTAAATGCTCAAGCAGATACATGGTTCTTGGAAAATATATAACACAGTATTAGCAGCCAATAAATCATCAGTCTGCAGACATACAAGTCTGCAGCATGAACATGGAAATGTACAAGATATAACACGTTAGGTATGCAAGTCAAGTGGAAGGACAGAGACATTGCAAAATAAATATATGGTTATAGAAAATGAAGGGAAAACAGTCTGATCCGCCCCCCCGCCCAGGTTTGTACTCAGACAACAGGGACTGGAGTGGCAGCAGACCTTATTAGAGATAAAAGGTACAGTTTTCAAGCTTTGATATATATGAATATGCTGCTCAAATAAAACAGCTCCTTTGCTTGGATGTCTACAAACCAGAGTTGACACAGGCCTAATAAGAAGCTCTCTGTCTCTCAAAGAAATGAAGCAGACCAGATATACTAATAATTCAGACAAAATAGGTGAAAATATAAGTTGAAGATGCCAACAGATTTCACACCTAAAAATCTGCCTTACAGGTACATCCCATTTTGAAAAGTGCTATAGCTTGTTCCTATATGACCAGGTTGAGTAAGCTGCTGTAACCTGGTGGTCTTGGTCCCTTCACTGGATTGACCGAGGACCTGGCTGGGACAAGCACAGCTCTTGCTTAGGACCAGGGCATCAGAAAGGAGGAAGCATGTGCTTAGGTCTGAGCTCAGCCCATGCATGTGGGAATGGAGAACTTTCCCTCACAGCCTTCACAGTACTTTGTTCACATTTTCAGAGGCCTGCTGTTCACCTGCAATGAAAACAGGACATCTAGAGGCAGGCGGTGGTGCTTTATTTGCACAGAAAGCCTGGGTGCTCACAAGTTTCTCATGATAACTCTGCAAAATTGCCACCAAATAAAGAATTCCCTCACAAGGTATCAGACTTCATGGGTCATATGTCCCTGGTTAGCAGGTACTTGCCTCAGAATTTCACTCTGGTCTTGATGGCATGCAGCCATCAAGCCACGACAGAGGACTTTGTACAACTGGACAGCAGAGATGTGAAGCTCTGCTGGTATTCAGAGAGATGTTAATTGCCTGATTTGTGTTGGTATCATTTTAATCTGGACAATGGCCTCTAACAGAAAAGCCTGCTTTGGGATGCTTTTTTTGCTCATTCAGCCGAGCCATCTCATTCACCTTCAACACGGAATCTGGATAATGATTCCCCATCCACCTCAACTGTAACAGAATCATCCTAACACTTTTCTGTGATCTTTTGGAGACATCCTTCCAAATTTCTTTTATCCTCCTTTTTAGGTCATTACATTTCTGTACCAAATGTGAAGGTCCCTATGACAGCATACTTTTTTTTCTTCATTCTTATGTTGATTTACTTGATCTTGAAGTCCACTAAGTAGTGTAGTTGTCCTCATTGTCTCTGCCTCAGTCATGGCACAATCCTTCACCACTGAGGTTCTTTCCTGATAACAATAATTTTTAAATCAGTTTAGTGTCATCATTTGCATCTTTTGTATCCACCCTTTTGCATGCTTTCATTATGGCTTCTTCACACTGTTACTGTTTCTAACAGATATTATCACAGGGAGGTTCTGTATTCTAATATAATATTCTTTGTCTTCAATATGCCAACTACTCTGTTTCCTGCTATCAAGCAGCAAAAATTGTGGCCACATAGTTTCAAAAGTATGTTTTTGAATTCTATTTCCATCAACTACATTTTTCTCCCAGTCAACCAAAAGGTACAATCACATGTGGAAAGATGTAACGTAGTCACAAGTATATTGTAATGTTGAATTAGCAGCAACATTTACAGTTAACCTTAACATAACAAGATGTTTGAATGTAAAGACTATGGTGTGTATGCTGATTTTGAAATACTTTCCATTTACATCATCTTTTTCATGAATTATATGCTTTTCCAAAACCAGCAAGGTAATATGAAAGCATGACCTGTGCTTAATGAGGGATTAATAGAATACCAATCCACTGATGTGTCGTTTAGCAGCCAAATATTCTTGCTTGTTGCTTCATTCTTTGTGACTTAGGCAAAAGGCCATGTTAGCAGTATCAGATCTCAGTTTTGCCCTCAGGTTTCCCTTGCTCAGAATTGTTCTAGCAGCTTCTGAAATCTACACCTTCCAAATCATGAGCATAATCGATGACAACTATAATTACCTACCTTTTTCTCCATGAATGCAAAAAAAAAAAGCAGCATTTTAGCTTTCCTGCGTAGTGTCTGCTGAGAGACAGGCACACATAGAGCAAATAAATCTTCCCACCTATTTCAGGCACCTGAATTATCTAAATTAGGTTGGGATGAATCTTTCTAGAAGTGTCTGGGTTTTTTTCTGCCCATGTCTGGGAAAGAATCCCTGTTGCTGTCTAGCTTCAGATAGATACTAACTTTTAGATTATTGAAGCCTGGTGATTTGAGGTTAATCCTACTCTAGCAAGATAATGTAGGAGGTTCAGAGCTTCTGTATGCCTACAACAATCTTAAAAATCAGCTGAATATAGAATATGCAAAGACGAGAGGGCTGACACTCCTACAGAGCAATCTGGACCTCTTGTTATTCCAAGTACAAGCAAATAAAGTGTTTGAACACAGAGAGGCAGGCAAGCCTGGCTCACAGATGGGGTGCCTGTGGAATAGTGACTCCAGACCTATGGCTCATAGTGCATAATTAGCTCAGTGTGGATTCCCAGTTTAGAACTGTGGTTAAACAGATCATGAGTTATTTAAATGGGAACTCAGAGCCTAAACAAGGATGTGATGCGTTCCTGTGTGATTTAATCTAGGTGTTCCTGCTCAGGCAGGGGGGTTGGACTAGCTAATCTTTCGAGGTCCCTTCTGACTCCTGACATTCTGTGATTCTGTGATTCTGTGTTACATTTTGTCCGTACTTAACAGAGGTACCCCTTATACTGGTTTTCAAAGTATTCTTCTATGTCCACACCACAAAACAGATTTTTGAAAAATGGAGAAGTTCCAGAAAAGAATTGTGAGAATGATTAGGGGACACAGGGGAGAAGATTAAATGTCATCACAAATCATAAAAACAGGGAGCAAAATATTGCTAATGATAAAAGAATGCAATTTTTCAGATAAATGTATTGTAAGCATATGGACCAAATGCCAGAAATTTTGACAAGACGAAGGTACATTTTTAATAAGAATTGTGGTGAACGTTCCACTGTGGGACATTTTAAGATCAAGAGTAAGTGTATTTTTAACTGTAGTTCAGGCAGGAATTAAATCAGGGAATCCCTATGCCATCTGTTATGTAGGAGATCAAACTAGGTAATTTTCTTCTGGTTCATGATTTGTGACTCTGACATGGTGTATTCAGTATCAGTGTACATCCAGTATCAGTATGCAACATTACAATGCAAACAATATTTTAGTATATCATAGCATTTGTGAAAAAAAAAAAATTATTCCACAAATGGCGAAAAAAATGAGCCCTTTGCTTTAGTGGAAAAATAGCAGAGAAACTTGGAATGATAGTCAATTAGTATCTAGATTGCTCAGGTACAGTGGAGTACAATTACTTTCAACTGTATTATGATTTCTTTTACTATTTTCTTCTTAAGAAAATTAACTTAAATTTGCACATTCAGTAGCAAGTAGCACAGTGCATATTAAACCAGTATTACTACACTTAATTCACTAGATATGTAATTTGCATTGCTATTTATGTAAGTGCTGAATTAAATCCAAAGAATCCCAGGAGAGGGGTTACTAGCTTATTCCAGGCCTCAACTTAATATTTATTAAGGAAATATGGTAAAGAAGGTATAACTCAAAACCTTCAGTCCTTATGACAGGAATTGTATCTGAATCTCCAGAAAGGAGGTAGTACATTAATATACCTCTGAAACAAAATGCATAGGATTTAAAGAAGGTAAGGAACACTTGGGAGTAGGGCAAAGAGATGAGAGCGAAGGAACATGTCACCTTGACTCTTTCTTTCACTTCACTTTTTTAAAAAAAAATCATTCTTTACAGAGCACAGTACTCCTGACTTCTCTGTTCTATAGCGGGCTGTGGATTAGTATGAAATGTGCAGAGGGACCCAATTTCAAAATAAGCATCGTACCTCTGGCAGGAGGTTGCCTGGGGTGAATACAGCTCCTCTCCAACAATCACCATATAACTGCAATGCCAGACATCCCCTTTTATGAAATGGTTGGGGGCAGAAACTGAAGGCTACGAGCACACCAGGGCAGCACTCTGCTGGTGGAGCACTCACTCATCAGCCAGTAACCTTCCTGAAATGTATTAAACAAAAGTGAACCGTAGAGCTCGCAGGGATGGGAAGTTGTATGGTGACATAAATCAGGTGTCTCATGGAATAGGGCCACATTAATGAGGCAGAGGCTGGCTAAAGAACTGGAAATATTTTATCTTCAGAAACAGAGTACATTCACGGGACCTGGGTAATTAATGACATGGGGAAAGGTACTCTGGCTATGTCTATGTTACTGAATAGGAAAACGGCCAAGGGCCATCTTTGACTTCAAGGCTAAATTGTGCAGTCTGGCTGCTGTCCACACCACTGTGGTGCAGTTCCAGTGAGAGCACAGGGGCCCAGCACTTATGAGACTCCTATGAGTCCTACACAGTGAGACACAGAGCTCTGAGGCTCTGCTCTCCTCTTTTTTCAGTTCCAAGTGTCTGAAACAATGAGGGTTGTGTGACAGCCCAACATATGAGGTTTTTCCTTTGAGTATACTGCTGCTGTACAATCAAATGCAGTGTCATATCATACCCACCTAAGTTTTTCTCATAGTGAAGGTGGCAAGGGAGAGGAGGGACAATAGAAAACATTTGTGATTGACATATTGATGTCTATGTTGAGATGTTTTCTTCATTTTGTCTTCTCTCTAGCTCTGCAAACTACTCCTGGACATAAACCAGGGCATTGTGTCATGTCTCTTGGATGCAGCAGGAGGGTATGATAGGGTGCTTCAAAACATCTGGAGACAATGCTGGGAAGCTGTGTAAGCTTGAAGGAGCTTAATATGGTGCTGTCTTAGCCATCCTGCTTTTAGGGAGAGTTTTCTGAAAGGAGCTATCTCCAGAAATGTGTGCATATGCTGACAGAAAATGCTTGTGTGGCTACTCAAAACACAGGCAGTTTTGAGTTAAGCTAAAAAAGTAAGTAATGTAATGGACCAGGTGCTTGACCTTGCTCTCTGGTCCCCTCTTACTGTGAACACAGATGTACCCTTTCAGAATGTTCACTTTATAAGCCTTTTAAAATCTATAATCCAAAGGGTTGCCAACATGCTCGTAACACACATTATAATGATGATGGTAATGATTATAATTCAAATCTCTGCACTTAGAGTAGTTCTTACTTTCTACAGACAGCTTTGGTAAGATTAATGGTCTCCTGATCAGTAATACAAACTAGTCCAAGTAATTGCAGTACAACTGGGACTAGTCAGACAGATGAAGACCCTGCTTTCATTCCCGTTTTTCACTGTCCACATCGAAGATACCTTCCTTGTACCTGTGTGGAGACACACACCTTCTCTCAGAAGTAAGGTCTCCACCATTTGCATCTACCTTTCTCCTCGGTGTATTTGCTCATTTGTACGGTGCATAAAATAGATGATGCTCCTTATAAACTGCAGTTTTTCCAGGCATGCTGAGACATCCTTCAGACATTCCTTCCCTTCTTCCTCCCTCCACCTTTCAATAGAGGATGAAATAATGGTGAAAGTACTTGATAGATTTTTGCCGGTTCAAACATGTCAGTACATGCATGTGCACACATGTGAGAGAGCGGGAGAAAAAATTTGGTGCCAAGAGAAGGACCATACTTATCCTCCATTCCTGTTGTTTCTTACAACAGGAATTTCTATATACAGGGAATGTATTTTCCTCTTCAGTCTAACAATGGTGGAAAAGATATTATAGATATTATAGGAAACAGTCTGACAGAATCCAGTCATTACTCTTCAAAGGCTCTGATTTCCTGATACACCAACACAAAGCATTAATGTCTTCTAGGCTTTATTTCCATCTTTTGTTTAGTAACTAGTACTAGTAGTGTCAAGGACACAATATTAAAACACAGGCTCAGTGTAGACACTAACATCAAAAAGAATGCTTCCTGCTGTTCCTGCTTAACCTCTCTGTTCCCATAATGAGAAGAATGTAAATAGATGTGACATAGGCATTTTATGGCAGTGAAAGAGAGCACTAGCAGAAACCAGAACACACAAAA
Organism: Heliornis fulica; assembly: GCA_013399135.1. Lineage (NCBI taxonomy): Eukaryota > Metazoa > Chordata > Aves > Gruiformes > Heliornithidae > Heliornis > Heliornis fulica. Next base: position 685,439 of record VXBZ01000402.1, on the reverse strand, counting down.
TAATATAGAGACTTCTCGAACCATTTTTGAGATCTAGATTAAATACAGTAAAAACTGCCCAGATGGTTTGCATGCAGCACCACTTCTCCTTCTCTTCATCAGAATTGATCAAGCCAGTAAGAATAAGTAATTCCAATGAATTTCTTTTTTACCCTCCCCATAAGCTGAGGGATTTACAAGAAGGTTAAAACAGAGTATCAGAGAACTTGCTACCTTGCTTTTCAAGGTGGGAATGGGAGACGAAGTGAAATGAAATGATTTACCAGGAGGTCACTGTTTCCTCATACTCAGAGTTGAATTTAACAACACAGACTCATCCTTGCTCAGAGACTGATTTTCTGTGTAATTTCAGGTACAAATAAAAGTTCTCTATAATCAAAGTTGGAGCTTATTAGTATTTGGCTCACAGCCAATATTTAATTCCTCAGACCTGAAGGAAAGGAAGGTCTTCGGCAAAACTTGGAATATTTCAGAAATACTTTGGCAGTAGAGCTCATTATTAGGCTAAGAGTTTTCCACCACACGTGCACACCTGAGTTTGCAGCAGCTCTTTTTCATTCAGCTTTGTACTCATAATTATCTGGTTTTGTCTGTTAACAATTCTGCTGATAGCATCATATGGCTAAGGTCTCAGTCATCACACCCCCTATGCACTCTGCGTTTGCTGTATTTTGTAATAAGCATTTCCAGAAGAAAGGAAAAACAAAAAAAACCAAGCAACTTTTCTAGCCTGTTAACTACTCCATTTTAAAGTCCCCATTTTTTCTACCATTCGGATATTATTTCCTGATATATCTTTTATCTAATAGGCATATCTTTCTCATTTCTACTCTTGCTTTTAAAGGCTTTGTATTAGGTCTATGCACTAAAAGGAAAACATTTAAAAAACACTTGACTTACTTTTAAAACACCTACACAGCAGTCTGCACACACAAATTTTCCTTTCACCTTGTCTCAAAGCATCTCAAGTTTTTTCCTGGCAGTCTTGCATGTTTTGGTTTGTTCCTTATTTTGCGCTAAGCAGTTCTTTGATAAGGTTCAGCTGGGGAAATATATTTCTCTCAGGACCCAATCAGGTTTTTACATCAATTAGGCTAATTGACAGAAGGTTTAACACATTTCTTAATTATGACTGCAAATATGTTCTTGGAAAAAACCCCAAAGCACAGAAGTGAAGAAAAAAAAAAAAGACTCAAATCTCTTTTCCATTAAAATAATTTTGGAAACATTTTTGAAGTAAAACATCAGGAAGGACGTTTACTAATGGATGGCTATCTCACCATGGCTGAAACTGCTCTGAGCTGGAAAACCTATGCCACACCAAAATGATCACCTTATGCATGATGATGAAATTTAGGTAATAATAGAGTAGGAGAGAGTTTAGGCATATATAAAGAACATATGTGAAGACAGAAAATACATAATTAGCCCCCAAACTTAAAAAAAACCCACCTCTAAACCCCCCAAATTTCCAATTCTGGAAATACCTACTGGATTTTGTCCTCGGTTTGTAACAGGACATCTGAAATAATTTGTGCTTATCCACAATAGCTGTCTTAATTTTTTTTATCTCAGGCTAAACCTCATTAAACTAAACCTCATAACTCAGTTAAGAATTGAGCTTAAGAGACAGTTTACATTATAATATAATACTGTATGTTAAACTATAATCCTTTATCTTCTGTTTTGGGTTCTAGTCCTTTATACTACAGAAATGACTGGGTGCTTCTGAAATGTGAAGAACTGCTCTTTCTTGATCTTTCAGTTTCCATGTTCGTCATTCTGCCTCTGTTTCCCTGTGCTCTGTGTGATGCCGCAGGAAGGCAACAGAAAAAGGCAGTTTTCTTTTCTTATACTCTTCAGAATAACCCACAGTCATAAAATATTTTCAGAAGAGGAACCCCTGAGGGAGATATTTAACCTCAGCCTTTGCTGGTGTTTCTGAACATCTGGCTGTCCTACTTGATAAAAACACTAGCAGTTTTGGGGTTGTTTTTTTGAATGTCTGTGCTGCACAAAACCCAAACATGCAGTTTAGTGAATAAGAGCCCTTAGGGATGAAGTATGTAAAGCAGCAGTACAGGGGAGTTACATACATAAATCCCTTGGAAATATTTTCCATGTAGTATATTTAAAACTAATACTCTATTACTTACTACTGCTTCACCAAAGTTGGAATGAGCATTAAATTGCAGCAGTGCTTTAAAATAAATGGCCCATGTTGCAGTTTCTGTGAGTGTGTGTATGTGAATACCAGGGAAGAAGGCCATGACATCTTTAAGAGCATATGGTACAGACTGAATCCAACTGCCAAAATACCATTTCCTTTTCCAGCTCCACTGCAGTACCATCATATCTTCTCTTCAACATGGGATGCCTGTCCCACACCTGTACTCTTGAAAGCTTTTTCCTAGAACTTCCCTCAAAAGTATCACACCCAGTGCTTCTTCCCTTTCAAACCCCTTATTTTTAATACTGAGGAAGGTGAAATTTTTCCCTGCAGAAATTAACACCAACACTCTAATGACTAATTTAGGCCAAGATATAACCTTACAGTTGTTCTCTGTGTATCTTTAACTAAGGTGGGAATTTACTAGCTTTGAGGACAGAAAGATGTCATGGTTCCTGTTATCTGGTAGTGCTTTGGGGGTTGCAGGACTGCATCTGGTAGCTGTGGCATGCACCAAGAGCCTGGGACCCTAGACTTTGCACCACAGGTACTACTAGTTCATGTAGGCTTTGCTGTAGATTCATTCAGTACAGTTGCAATTATCACACAGAATCACTAGGTTGGAAAAGACCATTAAGATTAACAAGTCCAACCATACCTGTCCTCTCCTAAATTATATCTCTAAACCATCTACCTGTCTTTTACATACACCCAGGGACGGTGACTCAACCACCTCCCTGGGCAGCCTGTTCCACATCCCAACAGCTCTTTCAGTGAAGAACCTTTTCCTAACATCTAATCAGAACCTCTCCTGGCCCAGCTTAAGGCCATTTACCCTTGTCCTACCACCTGTCACTTGGCAGAAGAGGCCATTACGCACATCTCTACAACCTCCTTTCAGATAATCATAGGCAGTCTCCCTTCAGCCTCCTCTTCTCCAGACTACACCCCAGCTCCCTAAGTCGCTCCTCGTAAGATTTGCTGTCCAGACCCTTCACCAGCTTGGGTGCCCTTCTTTGGACATACTCCAGGACTTTGATGTCCTTTTGTCAGACATTGCTTCAGCCTCTCTCAATACATAGAAAGATTACACCACCCCTGTGATTATGGGCAGGCTGCTATCTGTAGATCCTGGTGAGTGACAATATAGTCCTTTGAAAGGTGAGAACTCCTTTTGCCTTCATTATTTCCAGTATAAATGCTTATCTCGTTTTCCCTTAGTGGCTCTAAACATTTCTGCTCTTTCCTCCATGTTGTTTTCAGAAGAAAGGTAATATTTTCCTGTAGACCAGGTGAGTGTTAAGTAGTGTGGTTTGACAATGTGGAAGTGTAGATATGTGGTAGTAGCAGTTCTGTCCCTTTTGTGACTGCCCATGTGTTTCTTTATGTTTTATTTAATGCAAGGCAGCACAGCAGGTCAGAGGAGAGTGTGGGAAGGAAGAGACAGTGCTGCAAATTGGATTATGCTCCATTCATCTTCATCTCTTGTTGTGATCTTCCCAGTGCTTCAGTGCTACTTCTGTCTCTTCAAGTCAAATAAGACAGTGTTCAAGGAATGGGAATAGACATGGTGTATAATCTGTCTTGCAGTCAGCCTCTCCCCACATTCAATCTATCGATCCCCTCAGTTGTCTCTGTCCCCCTTGGTCTGCAGCCCCCTTATTCCAGCCCCTTGTTAAAAGGAGGCAGAAACCAAGCAGAGAAAGGTGCAGATTGATTATGCTCCGTGTCTTCACCTATCCACTGTGCATATCCCAGTGCTGATTGACCTGAAGGTAACACATGATGTCCAAGAACAGCATGGAAATGGAAAGGCAATAGTAGGAGCCTGGAGAAAGTTCCTAGTGAAGTGATAGTAGGACCTTGGGGCTAGCCTCAGAAAAAAAAATTGCCAACCACTTCACTAAACTCTGCTCTCTCCCCTCTCCTGACATGATACAAGATATTTTTTCTCTGATAATCACATGAATTTCCTTCTTCTCTTTCCCATGGGTGTATATGTGCAGAACTGCTCTCAGGATCCCACCTTTCAGGCTTATAATACATTTTTAAAGAACACTTGAGATGATATGAAAAAAGAGTGGGAAGCACATCTACTGACTCTTCCAACCTCAAGGCAGAGTCAGCTCTACCTATATTGTTTCTGACAGATGTTTTGCTCTAGAAGTGAAAGGTGTCTTAGTAACCTCTGCTAGCAATTCTTTCATTAGTCCAGTTGATCTGTGCTGGTAATTCCCTACTTCTGTGATCCACACAGATGTTCTTCTTCTGCATCTTCCTCATTGCAATTTAAGCACAGGACTTGCTGCCCTAGTAAAATTAGACACTGAAAAGTTTATTCCCATTTCTGTTCCTAGTGTTTACTTCTGAAACACTAATTTTCTAAGCAGATAAGATAGGGAAGAGTCCTGGGTTATGGTCCTTGATCTGAAAGCAGCTGCTGTGCTTGGTTCTTGACTCCATCTAGGTCTGGGCTCACATCTTGTGATTCTAGCATGGCCACCATCAAGTTCATTGCAGCCTTCTTACCTTTACTTTTGGAAAGCACTGAATTGTGAAGTCAGAAGCAAACGCAGCACCATTTTCGCTTTTTATGGCAAGTTTTCAGCCATTGAATTTGTCCCTCAGCTGTGTGGCTCTCACTTGCCTGGGATGGGCACTGTGGGATCAACAAATGATCAGAACCATGTTTCGGAGGCAGACATCACCTGCAGTGAACTGTTAGATCAGAGGCTGGGGGGATGGGGGACAATGTTAATAGCATTGTCTGACAATGGGCATCTGACTGATGCTCCGAATCACCTCTGAACCTCCTCCACACTATCTGTAAAGAGATTTAACACTTTGTTTGACGTAGCCTGAATCTCATTAATCAAACATGAATAACCCTACTCTGCCAAAGCCCCGTTTAGATGATTAGACTCTTTGTAGAGCTAACTGCCAGAGCTGGTCCCATGAAAATAGCAGTAATAGTGAAAGCAGCAGCAACAGAAATTCATGTTTCTTCTCCTTTGTTTGATGCTGAGTGTTGAAATTACATTTGTACTGCAAAATGCATCCATGAAATAAGTTGCATAATAGTCATTGAAGCACTGATTGTTGTAGTTTGTTAAACTCGCTGATGGCAACTACAAATCTACTCTATCAGGCAAAAAGCAGACCAATTATTTCACAGGTTTTTATAGACTTATTGAAATGCTCAGTCTCTGATGTATACTGTTCCCCAGCACAGCAAAGTATGCACAGCATTACCTTTACAGCAGTACACTCTGCAGTATTTGAGTTTGGCACAGATAGAATATCAGTCTTTGAATCAGTTTAGTAACAATGTTCTGTAATGTGGATTGAGAGCATCTTTTTTTTTTGTCAACAGTGCTAGAGAACCAGGGTCAATTAAATTGTAGACAAATGAGCCTCTCCAATCGTCCTGATATCCTTCAGCAGTTGTAAATTGGTGAAGTCTCAAACCAATGTTCTGCTCCTCAACATTTCTTGAATGTGTTAAAAACCTAGTTTAATTGTGAGAGATGGCGGTCTTTTACTGGAAGTAAGCAAAAGACTTCTTTAAGGTTTGAATGGTACTGGACCGAACTGAACTTTGCTATCTTTTGGATGCTTAACAGAAAATAAGTAAACTTCATGCTTTTATGCATTCAATCAGAGGCAGTTCTAAGGTTAAAGACACAGCACAAGATTGTCAGTCTGAATGTTCTGTCCCCATGATTGTGCTCCTGTGTCACTTGTGCAAACCTAGCAGAAATCAGCAATGCTTCAGCTTTATGCTAGATTTATTATTTCTGTGAAATAATTTCAAGTAATTCAGGGCAAAAATGATCTTGTGATCTTCCATCAATGGATGCTGTAGTTGTTCCAGTAAGACTAAAAAAAAATTGTTAGCTATGTTGGGATGAGTGGTAGAGCTCAGCAGCATTTTCCTTCTTACTTTTTATTTGCTGAAGAAAAGAGATTCAAACTGATTGAAACTATTGGCCAATTTGTATGAAGCTCACTCATTTCAGTTAATTATTTTCTAAAATGGTTTCATATTATTTTCTAATGACAGTGGTTTGTTTTTAGCAATAAATTAAACTCTGAATCAAACAAAATATTTTCCCTTCTCTGTGAAGGAAATTGACATGCTTCAACAAACATAATTTTGACCTATCCCAATAACTGTCTTTTTGTGCATTGTGAGAATCCTGGGGCAATTCTTTGTTTTATTGGAAGTTCTAAAGCAGTTTGCATTTGCTTCCCAAATGAATACAATAAATAATAATAAAGAATGCTAGTGATTATAAATACATTTGGAAATAAAGCAATATTTTTGTACTTACAGTGGATTTGTTAAAATTATTATTCAAGATCTGATAAAGGAGTTCATAAGAAGTTGTTTTTCAACTGAATTTGTTGTCTGAATTTGTATCTGATATCTTATTCTGGCACAGATAATGTCTGAAAACAGCAACATTGTTCTTCCCTAATTTATTTTCATATCAGAGAGAAATTAAAATCCTACTGCTTGTTTGCAACAACAAAAAAATCCTTCTGATTTCCACTCTTTTTTCCCTCCCTTACACTTTTGCAAATAATCCTCCAATTGTTTTATTATATGACTAGTTACACAGTGGCTATGCCTTTTTTTGTTTTTAGCTATACCTGATAAAAAGATAAAAATGAAAATGCTAAACAACTGAGTATGAAGATACAAATTAAGTCCAGAGGGAAGAAACTGAAAGTGTATAGCAAACTCTATTGATATCCTACAGTATTTTCTAAGATGATGAATTGGATTTAAAGAGCACTTAAGTGCCCTTGTGAACACAAGATTTTATCAAGGCGCTTTATGTCTTTCTGTCCTTGGTATTTGGAATGTCTTATCCTGTTCTCCTCCATTATAAACCAGCTATCCCTGGTTTAAGTGCTGATATGATTACATGATTTGCTTCCTTGTTCAACAGCTATTCGCAATCTGTTACTGCAGATGATTTCCTCTTTAAACTTCTATTGAGAGAGGGTCTAGAGTGCCTCAGACTTTATTGCTTGGAATGATAAAAATAATAATTTATCAACATGATTCATATTCATTTATCTCTGAGTCCACATAATTCCAACACTGAAAAAAAAGAGGAGTGATATCTGACAGTGATTTTTCTGAGTGTTGTATTAGCAGGCTGTAAATGAGAAACTGTGATAGACACCACAACTGAAAGCCTATTAGAAAAAGTGAGAGAGGTAGTATTTTTAGTTATGAGAAATAAACCAAATTTAAAAGCACAAGATCTAGGGCAAAATCAGTGACACCAGTCAAACTTGCATGAAATTATTTTCAGTTTGCAGGGAACTTCCCTTATGAGTTAATAAAAATCAAATGCAAATCCCAAATGATAGAGGAACAAAAAAGAATATCTCACAATACTATGCTGAATGATTTATTCATGTCAGAAAAGACTTTATTAGAGGAAAACAAATGAAAAAACTAAACTATGATGCCATGAGGCCAGATATTGGACCAGATAAATATTCCTTCTGGTTTTCAGCCATCACAAGAGGAGACTATATGCACACTCAAGATAAAACTTGAGTAGAAAAATCGACCTACTCTGAATCTTTTTACTTTTTTTTTTTNTTTTTTTTTTTTGGTGTGTGCTAGAGGACAGTTAACCTGGGAATAAGTGCAATTGATGTACATCCTGATTCTACTTGATAGTCTAGAAACATAAAAATATATCTGTTCCAGGAGACTATCTTGTTCAAAGATCAAAAGAACTACTTCAACCTGAGATCAGCTACAGAGGTAGAGAAACACAACCTATGGGGCGTGTGTGCTCCTAAACCCCTTTTCTTATATTAGAAAATGAGATTTCAGTTTTGGACTTAGTAAACTAAGAGTAAATGAAAGAAAAAAAAACCACCTTTTTGTAGATGAGGAGGAATTACAAGGCCTCCAACTGAAGGCTCTTAGAGACTAGCTGATTTAGTAGTTCATTGAGTTGGAAGATGAGAAACCCTTTGATATGACATGGAAATTCCTTTTTATTTTTACATTGTGAGTGAAATGGGAGCAACTAGAAGTGCTTTACTAGCAACTGGAAGGTAGCTAAAACTGTATTTAATATCTGTGAAAGCTGGAATATTTACAGACGCTATTAGCCACCATTTGCTTTCTTGAAATGAGGACAGACACTGACAATAGGGGAATTTTCCATATCTTTTATCTGTGCTCCTAAAGACAGTCCTCCTAAAATACTGTCATTTTCTGAGACTCATTTCCCATGGTTAGAAAATAATTGTTTAATCCAGTGAGAAAAAAGCGCATGCAGCAGTTTCTCTAACCTACTCTGCCAGTGGTCCTCATTTATCTGCACATCAAGAAAAGTCTCTGCAGCTTCACTGATTAATTAAACATAGATATACTACCAGCTAATACATCTCCACACATGGTCTGGGCAAAGTTGTCAAAGAATGAATGACTCTGACTTGAAATAAATGACCAGTAATTTACCAAAAAATTTATAAACTGATAGTAAAATTAGCTTAGGAAGAGTTTCCTCCCACTAGACATGTGCCTGGCATCCTTTGGACTCACAGAATCACAGAATTTCAGGAGTTGGAAGGGATGTGAAAGGACCATTTAGTCCAACCCCTCTGCCTGAGCAAGATCACCTAGATTAAATCACACAGGAATGTGTCCAGATTGGCCTTGAATGTCTCCAGAGAAGGAGACCTGACAACCTCTCTAGGAAGCCTGTTCCAGTGCTCCGTCACCCTCGCAGTGAAAAAGTTTTTCCTTATATTCAGATGGAAATTTCTATATGGATTTCATGATAAATTTTAGGACTCTTTTTCTATTCCTTCCTAACTTACAGAAAAACAACAACTCACAATGATGACAGTTGCTTTCTGGTCTTGAAAATGCCTTTCAGAGTAGATTCAATTCAGGAAGAACCCCCTGTACTGCTGAATGTGACAAGCCTTAATATTCCAGTCAGCCCCATTGAAGATTATCGAATGGTAGCAATACAAATGCAAGGTGGAGAAAATCAGAAAAGCTGTGGGTTTTTCAAAAAACAAACAAACAAACAAACAAACAACCCCCAGATAAATAAAACCTGAAAAACAGTGCCAGCTCACAGTTCACCAGTGTGGTATAGACCTCGTTAAAGAGGAAACACAGAAATGAGATGCATGAAATACCTGTGATATATTGAAAATAGGCATCAGGCAGAAATAACACCTGGGTGAATTCAGATTATAAAACAACAAAACAATTTGGCTCATTTGAAGCTTGTATATCTCGTCAGTACATAAAAGGAACTGTGAACAAGATTAAGAATGCAAGTAGATGCTATACTGTTGGAGTATTGCATTTAGAGTTTATTATAGCACTCCCAGCATCCCTTGATGTGCTTCCACTCTCGTAATTCAAATTATTTATCTATCATTTAAGACTCCCCATAATTTGTACTGTCATATGTTGCTGCCTATTATGTCACTATGATACCATAGGGATTTGATCAGTAGCTGAACTGCTTTAACTCAATTAAGTATACTTGACAAACTGTGATACTCTAAGTTTCACAGAATTATTTTTAACTTTGACAAGATGACACATCATTGTCTCTTGACTGCTAACCTAGATTGGATGATACCGGCTGATAGTGGAGGCTATCTTGTCTGATATGTGTACATAGCAGTAACTGAGAATGCATCATGCTATTAAGCTCCAACAATTGCTTTACTGCTGTTACAAATGTCAGCTCCAACCTACGATAAAAAAACTTTCACAGCAGGGCTCCTACTCACACTTCTTTGGACATCAAGACTCATTTTTTTCTAGCAGCCTTGACATTCTGAAACATGAACAGAGCTGAGAAAGCCTGAGTTCCTTCTCAGTAGGTCTCAATGAGCCAGTTATAATGGCTTCTAAACAGGACCTGAGGCCTGTCACGTAGTCCTGAGTAAGGAGTATTGACATTTCTTCTATAGAGATTGCGTTTAGCTGTTAACAGTACAACTCAACGAACATAAACACTTGGTTTTTTGAGGGGCAGATTACTATGTAAATTGTCTTGTAAATCAAGTTTCAGTTCTAGTTCTTTGGTGGACAAGACCTGTTCTCTGGCTATTCACCTCACACTCGTTTCTGCAGAGACACTTATGGGGTTTGGGTATGCAGGTCTTTACTTATTCAAGAGGCAGAGTAGCGAAATTTCTAACTAGATGCGCTTGAAGATGGTTTGGCCAGAGGAGCTCCACAGTCCCTTAGTATGGAGGAAAAGCTTGCAAAACCCAACAATTTTGCTGAGATGAGTGAAAAAGAAATGTAGGACATGCAGTCTTTAACTCTTAGCTTTTGTCAATGAGAGCAGCCAGAGTACAGTCTTGAGAGGAAGCTTGATGACCACTTAGTGTAAGCAAATGTAAGGGAAGATTAGATATGAGAATAACCTTCATCTTTGATAACTCTCCATGGTATTTTGGTTATTGTGCTTTGATAAAATTTACATTTTCAGATGTCTTTACCAACACCAGATCTGTATTTGTTAATGGTATAGACAAATGTAAGATTAAATATATGTTTAATTTTCAAGAATGTCCAATGTTCTTCACATATATTATCACATTCATACTATATTTTATATCCTTCTCCTTTTTTTTCTTGTTTTATCTACCTTTTCATTCTTCAGAGGAAACCAGGATAAAAGGAGACTTTTTTCCCCTAGCAGTCTGTGAAAAAGGCCATAAAAAATGGTTACCTCTGAAAAAAAATGTACTTTGGGAATAAGCATAACTTATTATTCCATTTTTTTTGCATAATTCCATAATTCTTTGTGATTACAAAGCCTGTCTTTTCAACTGCAGAATGGACCAGGAGAAAGGATGTTGTATTTCAACTGCTGTACTTTCAGATTGTTAAACAGTACAACCAAAAGGAGCATCATGGCCTCGAGACCCATAAGAACATTGAAAGGATGAACAGAGAAAGGTGTAGATATTGGAAAGTTTTGCATTACAACTTGATTATGAATCAGATTATCCTGTAAAAATTGGATAATCTAGAATATGAGTATATGAGCTATAAAATTTAAAATGCAATGCAACCCGGCTAAAGAAATGGTTGTCTCACAGGCACACGATTTCAGGCAGAGTGCAGTGTTACTAGCCACTGAACTAGGCTTGTGCTAGCCACTGGTCTGGCTTGGATATTTCTGGGTGTCCCTCTCTTGTGTGAGGAAGACATGATTTTCCCCTAAACTTGGGCATTTCCTTCTCTCAGCTCCCTTGATATTGGACTGATAATCACTTTATTATTGCACATTATAATAACACCACAATAATGCAGAGGGATAAAGCGCCTTAATCTAACTTAAGCATCATTAGTTCTTTTTTGTTCACCCTGTTAAAAATCTTGCGAGGATCAATATAGATAAGAAACATCCTGATGATGAAAGAGGAATGGCTGCCATTCTCCAAATTTCTCAATGGATGTTGCAAAAAAAAATGGAGTCAACTCCATTTTGAGGAGTTCATCCTCAAACAGAGGAACTAGAGACCCATTTTAAGGACAATGGATGTAATTTTTATTCCTTCATATGTGATACAAGTATTGGGACTGCTGGGCCAGAACAGCGTGGCTGTCAAACCCTGTCAGTCCTTCCCAGGAGGATGCTTCCTTTGGTTGTGGGCTGGCCAGCTGCCTCTGTGCTGGCTGCAGCTGCAGCCCTGATTGCTGTTGATAGCTACATTGGTGGCCAAGCTCTCCAGCATGTTCTCAGCTGTGAACTGGCTGGCTCTCGACCACCTAGGAGTTTTGTATGCATCTGCTGCGACTGCTGTCTCAATTGCATGTGGTGAGTTTTTCTTTCAGTGTCCGATGAACACTTTCTTTCCTGAACAGACATTCTGAGAAGGGAACAAGTTTGAAACGTGCCTTTACAGGATTTATTAGTACTGGTTCAAATCTGGTCTTGGTATCTGCTCCAGCCACAGCCGAAAATACCAGCAATTTCTAAGAGACTTTGCAGGAGTAATGGGTGATGGTGGACACTGGTAGGAGTTTCGTTGGAGCTGATCATGGTAAAGTTTGGTTTGTTTGAGTACATTTGCTAGTCTGTAAGAGACAGTGTGAGCAAATGGCTATGGGAACGGCCTGTGGTATGTGGCATATCAGAGTCCCTGCAAGAATATTATTCTGCAGAATAAAAATAATTTCTCATCCCTGTAGTGGTCATGTAGTCTTTGCTGGGGGGCTTTCTCCACTTCCATGCCAACTTGTGTAAAACTATGTGTGTTATTAGTCAGATGGCTGAAAGACCCATTTCCAGTCCAGTTATAACTCCTGTCTGTCCAACCTCATGCCTTGACATGACACAAAGTGAGTGTATCTAGGCTAAAACAAAAGGGATGCAGTTGGTGTAGCTTGACACTGTTGTTGTGAGCCTGTGGCTCAGTAAGCAGTACCAGTGCAATGTGAAAGTCTGTCACAAAGAGGCTTATGCCATTTCAAAGCAACAAATGAAATTGAGTTCACATGCTGCAGTGAAGCAAACCAAAACCCACGTTTGTATTAATTGCAGAAAGCAGATAGTGCATGGGAAGCAGAATAGAGGGTGGAAATGCAGTAAATCTTCAAGCTTAAATTTGGAAATGAGCCCAGGTTTTGGGGAGTTAGAGTCTGATAGGACTTACTTTTCAAAGTATAATTCTATCAGGAAAAAATCAGCCGGAGAAGTGTATTCCAGATCTTTGTTAATTTTGCTTTGGCCTTTACCCAAATGTTTTTAATTGAAGCTCTAAGTACTATTTCACTTACTTTAATACCCACAGAGAATTAAATGGTCTTTTTTATAACAATCAATGCTCTCAGACTTCAGACATTTCTATTGAAAAATGAGTAGAATATTTCTAGGATCCTTATTGAAAATCCTAAGTGAGGATTGAAAATATGCTAGAAAGGTATAAGTAAATTTACTAGTTTGCCTCTTTGTGTTATGGGCTACACAGGATCAATAGGACCAGCAACACCAGTTATTCTGAAAGACTTTAAAATAACTACTGAATATAAAAAGGGAATTTAAATGTAATTCCCCCCCTTGTTTTGATAACTTAATGGAAAAAAAGATCAACAAAGAATCACAGTACTCTGCATTATATTTAATTGTATATCCTACCTAGGATAAAACTATACAGAAATATTTAAATTAATGCTAGAGTGATTTGGTAGTCTTGACCAGAACTTAATTAGCAATACAGTTGCTGTTGTTGCATCCTGGTATCAAATGTATACCAAGACTGTGAAGTACGTTCACACTCTGAAAGGTAGGTAGTCTTATAGCTCTGAAGCTGATGAAAGGCTGAATGTTTGCTCGCATAAATGGGGTGAAGATTTGACTGCACATGTGTTAGGCAGCTGCTGTGCTGTCATTTTGTTCTATTAAATTGACAATGGGAGGAAAGGAGGAGAAAACGACATGATAAGATTTGGATGATGCTAACAGCAAAGGGAAACAACAAAGAAAGAAAAGTAAAAGCAGGGGAAAGAAATGCCTCTAGTTTTGCTGCCGGCACTTGGCCTCTCCTTCTTCAGCCTCTTTGACCTGCCCTCTAGGGCTTTCTGCCTGTTATCTCCAGTGAAGCTACACTGCCTACATGTCCTTAGCTGGGGTGGCTTTATGAGCTGCCCAGAAAAGCTGTATAAGAAAGGAGTTCAGAGAGTTAATAGCAAATATGTTGTGAAGCCACAATGTGTCATTTGCAAGGTGTTCGGGTGCTGCTATATGCTACATATTTTATGCCCTCCAAACAATGTCTCTTCGTTGAGAGAAAGGCCAAAAGATTATGTTGATTATACTGAATCATCTGCTCAACATTTTTGCCCATAAGCCAACAAAGGAAGGAAAAAACAGAGCGATAATATCATAATGGAAGTGTATATCTGCACCAAGAATCAATACAGCCATACAGGCAAAGGTTTCTGAAAGGGATGTAGAATACAGTAAAAATATATCTATTTTTTCTGCCACTGTGTCTTAAGCCTTTTCCATGACCAGATTTAAGACTCATTATTTTTAAATACAATGGCATGAACACTGATGCTTTTGCTGGTAAAGTTGTAGGGCCAGGGGCAGGAATATAAACTGGTTTTAAAGGCAGCATTGGATGAATTTTCAAAACTTTTTGTTCCATTTATATTTCCATGAAGATCCAACATTTTCTTTTCTCTTATTCCAGACTCATGCATATCCTCAAAATCATGTTACATATACATTTATGTGTATATATATATACACACACACATTGTTTACTAGACGTTTGAAATCACGCCTGACACAAATCCATGCAAATCTGATAGAAGTCACAGTTCAAACAGAGTTTAAAACAAGTCAAAATTCTGGTATATTGACTTATTCTGATAGAAGACACGTGTCAATCCAGCCTAATTTACTTGAGTTCTTTCTAGCAGATGATTTGAATTACATTTTTAGATGGAGAGAGAAAGAAGGTGGGGAGGGGGAAGGGAGGGAAAGATTTATCTGGGTGAAAGCACACATAAACAGAGATGCTAACTTGTCAAATGCTACGCCAGGTAAGGTGTCCCTGATGAGTCCACAGCGAGAAAACAGAAGCAGTTACTCTGGTGTTTCCACAGAGCTACTGTTGGGATTTTCTTTTCTACCTCTTCCCGTGAAGACATTTGACATATGGTTCTGGCGCTGCTCAATTACACATCTCTCTTCCACCTCACTTAGCATTTTTCATTTATTTGTCATTTCCCATTTTTAACTGGAATTATACTTTATTCATCCTTCCGCATAGCCTTATGATATTAATTTTTATCAGGGAACAGAAAAAGCCTAGTCTATTATTTGTGAGGAGAGAAAGTTTAATCAGTGCAGAACCTGGCCAAGAATGAGATATAGGAGTTTCCTATTTTGAAAGGGCTGATTGGTCACTCACATAGTTTTTCCCAGGAGTTGAAAATATGTTTAAAACTATGCCATTCGATTAACTTGTAAAGTCTGAGAGTAGACAGAAAATTCAATTATGGATCCAAATTACATTACTAAATTGGCCTAATTTTTAAAAGTGATGAATGAAGTGCATTAGAAGAAAGGGATAATAAAGGTCTAAAGAGGAATTGGCAAGGACTCTATTAATTAACATTCAATAAACATATGCACATCTTTGTTATGTGCATGGGTGTGCAGCTTCAAATTCATTGCTATGCATCAAAAATGCAACTTTATGTAACATTTACATTAGGCTATATTTAATTTTCTGTGTATTTTAAATTCATTGAAATACACGTTGATGATGGCAAAAGATATTAGAAACCTGTTCCTAACACTGCAACAAGCGATAACTATTAAGGCTGTTAGGATGCAGTGCCTTTCCTGGAAGACAGAAAGCTGCTTAAAACCTTGTTGAATGTTTATGCAGGATGTAACGATCTGTGGCCATAATAATAGCTTGTTCTGTTTGGGTCAAAGACCAAGGTGAGGAGGGGATCCAATGCAAGGTGCAGTGATAAAGTTGCATTATAAGAATCCCTGAGCTGTAAATGGCAGCATGGGACACAGAGTTGCAAGTGCTGCAGCCACAGACCAGCTCTCAGGCACCCATGGCATCAGCAGTGATTCAATGGGGTCACATCAGCCCATGCCACAGCTGAGGAGCAGGAAGACAAGAGATGACTTAAAGCCGTGGAGTAACGGCAGCTGACTCATGAATGTTAATGCTCTGTTACAACTTTCACCACTTGGATTCAGGCTGTATTTGGATTCCTGCATACTGTGTTGGTGAGGTTTCATTGCCATCTCCCTTTTTCCAAGGATGTGAAGCACCTGTTCCGAGACGATTGTTTGAAATGAGCATAGGTTCTGATGTGGATTTGCACACGCTCCTTGTATACAAGACCACATTCTCTGTTCACGGTTCCTTTCCTGCACTAAGAAAGAGCCCATAAACCTTGTCTTGCACACAAACCATGTCTCAAGCCTATACCTGTGTTATAAGTAGAACGAGTATCTGAGGGCCAAACAGCCCTTTGGAGTGTCTTTCCTCCCTATCCTTCTATCCTTCTATCCTTCTATCTTTCTAGCCTATTCTATCCTATACCTTTCTATCTTTCTCCAATAACTACAAACTCAGCACCTTTGTCCAGCAGACTAGATCAGCACCTATGTATTGGACCTTTTCATCCAGCCTTCCTTTGAATTTTTTCCCTTTTTCCTGCATAATCTTCTTATCAATTGCTAAAAAGCTGGCACGCTTTTCTGCAGCTGGTGAAGAAGAGTACCTGCTTGCATGCCTGCGAAGCACAGAGCTAACTCCTCAGGGATGGCCCTTTTCCGACAGATGCGGTGTGCAGCTTCTGCAAGCACTCAATTACATTTTAAAGATGAGAGATTAGAATTTCAAAGATTGTCATGAGCAGACCTCTAACTGTTTAAATTTCAAGTATTTTCAGAAAATAATTTCTTTTTAGTTTTAAAGGGTTTGTGAGAAATAAGAAAAAGCGGGATGCTTCAAATCCCTTGTGGGTGAAACTTAAGCGATGGCACAGGGTGAGGAGAATTGATGTTCGCTGTGAGGTGGGCGACGGAAGCTGGAGACTATGGGAGGGGCACAAACTGACAAAGCAAAACAGATAGTTCTTGTCAAAATCGGGTAGAGACAGTTTGTGTTGCACAGGTCAAATATTACTCTAGCCAAATATTTCGCAATTCATATTACAACCTTTGACTGATAAGACTGTCACACAAGAAACAGGACAGTTGGTAGCCTGTGAAAGGATGCTGCCTCCTGTCAAAAGAGTCCTTGATTTACCCAGTTTAAAAGCAGGAGCTTCTCCCCACAGTCACTCAGGCATCCCTGCTTCCTGCTTCACAGACTCCATCTCCTGGAAATAGGCTGTCAGGTCCCATCTGTTTTTTTGTGAAGCTGCCAGCCCCCTGAGAGAGGGTCCTCCATTCCCATCTCCTGTCTGATGCTGGAAAACCAAAGGGGGATAACCTCTGCAATCTGCCAGAAATTGGTTTTCTGAAAGCAAGGACTCTGCTTCAGGGAGCTGCAATCTACCATACTTAGAGGAAAATTAGTTTTCTAAGTACAGTGCTTTCTTCTGCTGGCTGCTTCAGTCCTCCATCTTTGCCTGTGCTCCTTCTCCTCACAATGCAGCTTGTGGGGGTTTAACCTTAAGAACTCATTAACAAGCAGAACCCAGAGCTTCCTGCTACAGCAGGTATTGTGAAGGGAAGGAATGACGGCAAAGTTACTTTCAGGGACTCCTTGCCATTGCAATGACAGTAAAACTTAGTACTGAGCACTAAGCAGGCTATGGCTGGTATAATTAACAACTGTTATATTTGTCAGTACCTCGAAAACAATTAACAGGTGTCCTAGTTGATATGAGAGATTCATTAATCATTGGAAGTATTCCTTCAAATTGATTTATCAGTCAAATAATTGTGCCCTCACCATTGCTTTACAAAGGGCAATAATTTTACACTGCGTATTATACACCCAGATAAAGTGACATCCTCTGCCCCAAAGGGCTTAGTGTCTAAATAACACAAGACAAACATACTCAGAGAGGACAATACGGGGCAAAAGCTGAGAAGAAAGAGGATTTTCCATGAGAACAAGGCAATAGAGTTTCAAAGAGTGTTTTGGAACAGGAAAAAGTTGGAGGAGGATTTGTTAGAAAACTAAGATGTAAGCTAGGAAATGAAGACTAGGAAAATGTTTAAGGTGATTGTGGCCTGTCATTTACATAGATGCAAATATTTAAACACTTCAAGGCAAACCAGAAGGCTTCAGGGTGATTCAGCAAACATCAAAAAAGAGGGTGCAAGACAAACAGCGCTGTTTTACAGGAAGAGCAAGGAAGACAAGAAAAAAGCTACAGAAATGAAGTCGTAAGTATAAACCAGTGTTAGAAGTGCAAAACTGGGCTCTGGGGAAATGACAAAAAGAGAACGAGGTTGCACAATTTAATGAGCTAGAGGATCCGCATTGATGAGAGGAAAAAAGTGACCTAGTGAGCCGAATGGAAAAGTTTCAGAGGTGAGAAGGAGGGGACTTTCAAGAGATTACATGGTACTGGATAGATGGGGTTTCTTGTGGGGTCTGGTTGTTTTTCTTATTTTCTTTTTTTTTCTTTTTTTTTGCAAACTTAGCAACTTGATACTTTCTTAAAAGATAGCCCATCCTCAAGCAAAAACTGTTCCTCGTGTGTCATCAATCAGACCAGTGTACAACGTTGCCCAGTTAATTCACTATGGGAATTGAGCTACCTTATGTCTTCTTCTGAAACTTGTTCATTGGCTGTGCCAGAGATAGGTTTTTGATGTTGATGGACCAGTGAGTTATTCTGTTGTCTAAAAACTATATAACATCATATTTGCTGAATTTCCAAACCTTAGTATCCAGACAGAAATGACTGGATCTGAAGCTGAAAATGGCCAAATGAGTGACAAAGTAACCTTGGCAATTTTTTGATATCTCGTGTTCTACAGAACACCTGACTGCAGTGGGTTCTGTTTCATTCATTTCTAAGAAACACTGACTGTGAGACAGTTAGCAGATCTAGACTTTATGAAATTATTGTATACATACACATATATGTGTATATATGTTATGTATGTATATTCTTGTTTCATTTGAAACTTGCTCTTCTCTGTACTGTGTCTCAACCCTGATACAACAGAGGATGATTTTCTAGGGATATTGAATACTAGTTCGTAAATAGGAATAGGTGTCAGCCTCCAGTAGCTTAGCTGACTTCAAACCAATTCCAAGCAGAGTTAAAGGTCCTGTCATGTCCCCTTTCTGTCTAGGGAGTAGAGATGCAAGTGAAACATACTACTAAATTTTGAGCAAAAGTACTGAAGGAGTGGTCTAAAACTATGTCAGCTTCTGTCAGAAATTCCTAATACTTAACATCTATTTGTACTGTAAATCTTGAGTACTCTTGTCCGATTGAAACTCTCTAATGTCTCCATGGAAACTTCATAGTTCCCATAGAGGGAGGGAAGATGTTACTAATGCTGGCAATATTTTTACTCAAGTTGTCTAGGCAGAAGAGGTATTTCTTTGCCTATTCTGAATGTAAATGATTTTTAAAAGTCCCTATAACATCAAAATGATGGAAAAACATTAAAACATTTGTCGAAAATACACTCCCAATGTAGACAATGTTTCTAAAGAGTAAAACAAACTCTGAAACATTAGAATAATTAGTACACGGTTATTCAATGGTATCCACAAGCAGACGGCATTTGTATGAAAAAGTAATTACTACAGGAAAAATGTGAGTCTGTAAATGTAGCACATATTGCTTTCCTATGCTTTTTATGTAATCGGTATCATTACGCTACCTAATGACACCAATTATTTAAAAATTAAGCACACAATACTGCATGCTTCATATTTATTATATTCAGATGGAGTTGCTAACTGCAGCATTTCAGGGCCAGACATCCTTTAATAAATTCTACGTGTGCCTTCAGTATTTTCTCTAGGGTTGTATTTTTTAATGCTTACTCTTTTAGTGGGGAAATCTCAGGCATAAAAAATTAAAAAGGTCAATTTTATGATGAAACACATGGGCCTGGATATTCTAAATGGCACCCTAGACTGCATAAGCTAATTGCTTTTCGACAGAAGAACCCTCTTAAGTGCTCATGCTGGAAACAGGTTGTTGGAAAAGCAGGATGCATCTCTACTCTGCTCCCCAGCCTGCTGGGATTTGTCGAGATGAGTGACGCTGTGAAAAATAGAAGTCACCTGGAGCCTGTTAATATTATAATCAAGTGAAAGCACAATTACTACCGTCTTAATCCATCTGTCTGTATGCATCGGCTCCACTTCCAATCACCTGCTTTAGTCACAGGTGTATTGTTATGGAGATGGTGTTGAAAAACACCCGGTCCCGTGCATGTTCCAAATTGCTGCACGCTCCTTCGTGGCGGTCTGTCTGTCTCTGGCTTCGGTGCGCTCATTCGTCACGAAAAAAGAGCAAACAAAAGCCTCGTACTGCATGAAGTACAGCCAAAGTACCTTCATGTGAGGAGGCTGGCTGAGTGATGCCCGTCTTTACGTTAACAGGTTGCAATTTTGACAAGTGCTGTTTGTGTTAAATTAGGGTAAAAAAAGTCAAACAAACGCCCTGTATTCTGGTAACCTGCGCAGAGCTTGGTAATGTTCAATAGACCCTGTGTCACATCTCTGGAACGCTAATGTAGCTTTGGTAAACAAACATAAATTTGTAGTATGCGATGGCAGTTCTATGAGTGCAGGCTGAGAGCATATGATACTTGGTTTCTCGTTTCACCTTGAACGATATTTGATATTCTAAGTGATCATATCAAGAGACAATAATTAGACATGACAAAATCAAGTTACAACAACAACAGCATCCACAATCAAGCAATAAGAACCGCAACAACTAACACAAGCAAAACTTTTCACTCACAATAAGAAAATGCTAACTGAACTCAGGTAATGTTTCCAAACAATACCTATGACAAGCCATAGGAAAGAACATCAAATTGTTTAACAATTGAGGCCTTTACCATTTACAGCTGATAGGTGTTTTTTATAGGAAACCGAAGCCTCTCATTCTTTGACAAAAGTTTGACTATGAATTTCGACATTTGAGTCTTTGACTTGTTAGCTGCTGTGTACAGAAAAATTCTAGATTTTAGGATACATATTAAAAAAATCTTCAAATAAAATCACAGAAGGTCTTAAAACCCCTTTTGAAAATTATCTGGACAACAGATTTTTGAAGGTAATGGAAGACAGTGGAAAACTCTTGGGTTCTCATACACCTTCCATACACTTTATTGTATTCATACAATAAAATGAAAAAAAGAGTTAGCTTTTCAGATGTGATGGTAAGTTAACCTCTGTGTTCATGTGCAAAAAATACAAGTTAAGACCAATCTTACAGCAGTTTAGCTTTTGACCCACTATTTAGAAGACACAAAACATTAAGCTCAAAAATGCCAGTGAATCACTCTCTGAGGCACTTAATGGTCCAATCGCTTTCCATACCCTCTTCAAAATTCCAGAGGCTTGTCCAGACCCTCCTGTGCTGAGATGAGCTCTCTGTGGAGCTGTGGATGAAACAGACTCTACTGCTCTTAAATGCGCTGGTGCTGCAGAAGGCTCCTTTGCAAAGCTCAGCCCAAAGTTCAGAGGTGGTCTGAGATCAAACTCCCCAGATTGAACGCTGCTCAAGTGCAGGGCACAAGTTCATCCTGCTGATGGAAACTGTTCCTGTGGCTCTCTCTTGTTTGGAAATAGGAGGGCTTAATTTTGTTATTATCATTAGTATCCAAGTTGAAGGTATACATATAACACCATCCAAGGTGATTCCTAGCAAGTACGCAAAAGGATAATACACACCTTTGTATGACTTTGTAAACAAATATCTTGGGTTCGTGGTTGGTTTTGTTTTTTTTTTTTGTTTACAGACAGTGACACAAGGAAACAAAAAACTCACTTCTTTTTCTTGCTCATGTTTTTCTAGATTATTTTAATTAAAATGAATCAGCAAGTTTAGGGAAGCTGAACAGCCAAAGAAAAGGAGCATTTCAGGATACAGAATGCAATTTAGGATGGTGGGATTTTGTTTATCCCCAATATTTTAAAATCACTGTATTAGATGACTACTGCTTCTAGTAATTTTTATACTGTTCTAATCACAGTGAGTCTCCCAGCAGCATTACCATTTCCAAGATCAAAATGAGGCTGAAAATGCAACACATATTGCTTACTTACATTTCACATACAGCCAGTGTAATAATTTTTTATGACACTAACCTCTTTCAGGCAGTCAGAGCTTCACAACTCACAAAGGTGTAAATGCACAGACAGCATTTGGAAAGGTCACAAAACTTTAGAAAATGAAAACTTATTTAGTTTGTGCATTTCACATTCCTGTAAAATTTACCGCATCATTATATTCTGACCATTGCAGCAGAAAGCAATAGTCATGGTAAGGGAAGAGCTAACAGGCAGAGGAAAAATACTTTTCTTACACTGCGCAGTGATTTTAGAAGCATCTTTACAAAACACAAAGCCACTGAAACCTAAAATGCAGGTTCAGAGAGAGCACAAAACAGTGATTTCAGAGATTAATGCTTTTGAGGACGAGATCAATTCATGCGGTTTGCAACAGAAAATGTTTGTGAGAGTCCACTGCAATCTTTGAAAGGTATCTGGGTTATGCATTTTGTGCAGCTGGTACCTAGCCACAGCGAAAATTCCCGCAGACATCTCTAAGGGAGAATCGGGAGGCTGCCATCTGAGAACGAGGCAAGCACCACCAGCTGATACAGCAAATGCCAAGTGGCTGTTTAGCAGTGCCAGCTCATGCTAGACTCACACTCCTCCCCCTTCTCCTGTTTGTATTGAAATCTTCAGGAAACTAAATCACTTCCTAAAAGCGGGGATGGAGAAAGCAGTCTACTACTCCCTGACAGACCACAAAGTATTGTCTGTATTGACAATCTGTTTCGGATAGTCAGACTGCAGAAGTAATAAATCCTATTAACCTGTTCAAAGTCAAATGAAGACATTCAGAAAACAGAACAGCTATTACATGCCATGGTGAAAGAAGACCGTATCAAAGAAAGGTTAAATGGATGCACCAGCTAGTCAATTATGCACAGTTACAAGTGGAAAATCCACCCCTAGCCCCCCCACCCCCTCCCAAATTCTCTTATCACCTGCTGTTGCCCTCCAGGACATTAATTATATCCCCCAGCCTAACTAGCTGACCATTCAAATACTATCCTCTCTTCTGTCAATGCTAATTTTCGAGACAAAAAATCAATTTCATGCTAACAGGACTACTCTGGAAAATGCTTATGTTCTACTATGGCTTTACTAATGCACACTTCCTCGATCCAAAACATATGGCATTTTTTATGTACAGACCACTCTGGAGATTTACTGTAATTATGTCATGATGTGCTTATTGTTATGGATTCGGCAGCCTTTCTGCATCTCTACCTGCTTTGTTCAAGAGCAGCTGCTAGCTTCAAGCTGTTGCCTGCTTCCAGTGGCAGAAGCTGAATGGAGTGCTTTCTAGGGAAGACATGTTTTGAAGCAGACATACCAACAATAAACTAATTCACTAGGGAGGCATAACATTGACTGGATAAAAGTCAAGTAAACATTCTATGATAATTTACCAAAACTGGGTGCAATTTTCTTTAAAATAAAAATTCACTCTGACGCTGATGTCGGACTTGGAGGCCTTTAACTGACAAAAGTGTGGCATTTGCTTTTAAGAAGTAGTTGATCTTTGGAGATTCATTAAACCTCATTATTTCTTCTTAAGCATAAGTGACTATTAATACTTACTTACTGAATGAGTAGAGAGGGAAGATTGGTATTGTCTGCAACAAGGCTTGACAAATCCTCTTCCACCTATCCTCCCTTCTTGTCGTGACAGAACACACTGAATTCAATTACTAAGGAAAGATTTGTCAATCTCTTGGTAAAATGGTGAGGGTGTCAGAGAAGTCTGCCTGACAACACCTCGATTTCTGTGCCTGTTTTTCATTGTAAATCAGCAGTGTGTGGTCTCTAGCCTCTCCTCCCAGCTTCTGTGGGAGCTCCCTGCAAGGAAGACCGAAGGATCCAGCCCCTGGTTAGTAGACACTTGCCAACAGAGCAGCCACAGAAAACAGGGCTATATGAAAGGCAGTTTACCTAAATCAAAGACTGGGAACTTTATCTCAGTCCCAAATTTATTTCCCTTGATGTTTAGGAGAAGAATATCTGGAAGGGGAAACAGTTAAGGAATTAAGAAAAGTAGGTGTAAAAGTGTTGGAGATTCCTGTGCTGGGCTGTTGTTACACCTCCTTGCTGGAAATGGCAGGTATTAATATTTTATTGACTTGAACCTCTGGGGTAGATTCCAGATGTCACTACTTGATCATTGTCTACATGCAAGGAAAAATAAATGCTGCTGTGTCAATGTTGAATTCCCATCTATGGCAACAACCATTATCAGCAGACAAGTGATCCTGTGGTCTCACAGATGCTTTTTTTCCTCAGGTTGTGACTATGCAGACGTGACTGATTTGTTTGCAGAGACCCTGGGTGTCCAAAAATAAAATAAAGCATAGGAAAATCTCAACATTTCATTATTAATTTGTGTACTTTAGGAAATATCTATTTCCTTTACCATGTTCAGAAAAGAATGGAGGTTAAGTTGGCAGAGTTCAAGAGTAGAGTTAAAAGAATGCTGCCTGCTGGGAAAAAAATCTGCTCTATTGCTTTTGAAAACATGAATCACTTTATGCCAATCAGTTTCAAGCAGTTGGGTACTGAAAAATGGATATCTCAGTAGTGCTGCAGTTTAGATGAATGGTGCTGCTAAGGAGCACGTCTTAAAACTCCCCCAAACACATCAGTGGTGCACAAATGTGCTCTCTACTGTCCAGGCAGTGCTGAAGATAACATCTATTAAACCAGTGGTGAGAACTGGCTGATGTCTACTGTGAATACATGCAAAATACAGATTACCTCTGATTTCAAGGGAGGATAATTTTCTTCAGTGGAACAATGATATTTTTCACTAATGAAAATTAGCTTTCATTTTAAATATGGGCTTAAAGTGGAAGTGTCAGCAAATTTATGACAAAAAGTTATTTCAGACTGCATTCTACTTAGAATTACAGAACTTCAGAAGTCAGAGCTCCTAAAAATCCTTAGGACACATCTACAGAGGATCCTTGTCTATTGCACACATTGTTTTGCATGCTCAATAGCACTAAAAATTGGGATCTTTCCTACAGATAGTGAATTTTCCTCCCACATTACTAGGCTACAGTTCATGTTCTTTTATTCAACTCCAAGCTGTGGGGCCACAGCATGTCTCAAACACTAGCTGGAGATCTGGTTAGGGTTGGTGTTACTATATCTCTAAGGGACACAGCAGACTCCATGTATGTAATTGCCCTGGTGTTTTGGATGTGCAGAAGTGTGTATAGACACAGTGGCAACTGAAATAACCCAAAGACTGTTGTCTGGCCTAGAGGCCAAATGGTATGCACAGCTCGTGTTCACACAAATAAGCTCTTTTTATCCCCCAGAACAAGATGAGCAGATCCAAACTGGCTGTCACAGGTGCTCCCTGCATTGTGCTATCCCTGCGCCCATGCCCTAACAATGCCTGGGACAGAGACAGCTGGTCTGAAGCAAATGCACAGCAGGTACTGTAACAAAAGGTAAACATTATAGACAATCACGTGGTAGTTTTTAGGATGTCTCTGGTTCAAGTATATATGTACAGAGGAAGTCCAGACCCCAAGTAGACAGCTGAGAAATCTAGCAAGAAACCAGGTACTATGTTAATTGCCACTGTCCTACCCTTGAAGTTCATTTGCACTGTTATATTAAGTCAAAACATTTCAGGGCTAATGCATTTTCCAAAAGAATCTTGTTTCTTCAGAAAGTTCCCAGTCAGCTCTGCCTCTGAGATTGCGTGAGAAACTTTAGTCATCAAAACTAATATGAGTAGTCTTCTGAACTTATTATCTTGGCCTGCCTTGGACACTTATTTCACGAGTCCTTGGGTACACAGTTGACACAGAAAGAAAGATACTTCTCTTGTGGAAGGCAAAAACCTTATGAATACTGTCTGTACTAAAAAATAGGGTAAAAAAAGTTCAAGAACTCATTACATATTATTATAATTATTAATTTTTTCAGACTAAAGATAAGGGGCATCTAACTGCTCCCTAGATTTCCATTTTCCTTAGGCATGGTTAGTATTTTCAGTGGGGCAGTTCTACTGAAAGCCCTCGACTTTTATGATAGAAATTGAGGAATCAGTCTTGGAGTCTCCTTCTCTGGAGGGGAGACCCATCTGGATATGTTAATGTGTGGTTTAATCTAGGTGATCCTGCTCTGGAACAGGGGTTGGACTAGATGATCTTTAGAGGTCCCTTCCAACTCCTGAGATGATTCTGTGACTGTGATTCTGTCATTGAGCATTTCCAATACAGGTTCAGCCGCAGTTGCTGACATTGTTAATCTTTGGTGGTACTGTGACCAGAACTGTCATGACTAAAGCTGCGAAATAGGTAATTCTACTTTTTCATAGTTAACGTTATTCTTTTATGTGCTCAGTTCATCTTTTGCACAGGAAGCTGCACTGACAGCACACAAAGAAGAAACATCAGGTATACTATAGAAAGTATACTACACCAGCTTGACAGAAAATTGAAAGCCTTACCTGAAAACCAGACATAGTACTGGCCTTTCCTGTATATTTTGAGAAAATATGTTATTCTCCATAACCAAGTGAGGGCGTTGGATCTGTGTTTTATCACTCCTTCTCTCTTAGGAAAAAATTACCTTAACTCATGAATTGGTGCCTCTTGCTTCCAGAACTGGTGTTTTTTTATGGATTGTGGAGTGAAATGCCAGAAAAAATAGCTTCACGTTTGTATATGGCAGAACAAGGAACTAGTGTAATATCAGCAAAATACTTTTCATGGTAATACCAAGGTATATCTGTACTGTGGGTGGGTTTTTTTTATACACAAGGAGCATCATTCATTTGCTTATTGCACCTCTAGAATCAGTTTAGGAATAGGATTGGTGAACCTGGCACTTGTGAGTTTTCAGTATAACACGGGGTTCCTTTTTATTTAATTACATGTAGTAATGTAATACTTATGATTAAAGAAGCTTGTGGTATTTGTTGTTATTGGTCTCCTTAATACTATTCTTACATCTAAAGCACATGCAATTTGGTTGCTCTACCATGCAAATTTACTTGTAGAGAAATAAAATCAAAATGACTAGAGTCTTTGTCAAGAATCAATTCAACACATAAAAAAAACCTGTAGAGGCTTACCAAAGCTAGGCAAAAAGACCCCAATCCAATGCATCTGAGTAGAGCTGGAAAGTTTTCACTGGCAGGTGTTATGATATGACAGCGTCATAAAAAAGGTAACAGGTCTGTGCTACTACTGGAACTGAGGAATAATTTAAATCCCAGCTGTGGAAGGAAGGAAGTCAGCAAGCCAGCATCACTAGTCAACACTGCACCACCAGCATCACATAGCCCCAGGACAGTCATGAGGCACTGAACCTGGGGAACCATAATCTCATTGCTGGATCATATAACTATCTACCCTACAGGGTCAGCCAGAGCCAGAGTCCCCTGTGTGAAGGAATACATATGAGATGGTCAAAGCAAATTCTCAGGAAACTTCCCCCGGGCCTCAAAGTAATGAGTCTAATGTTCAGCTCCTGGTTATCACAATTCTGATCTCCCCCCTCCCCCTCAGTCACATTCACTATTTGCCTTTGGTAGTGCAAGAGGATCTGGGAGGCAGAACTGCTTCTTCCAGTCTCAGCTCATGCTGGTGCTCTTGCCTCTTGTTCTGTCAGGGAAATAAACCCCAGAGTCATTGTCCTTCACTGTATGCATTGGTTAGGTAACTATTTAAAGCTGTCTTCTCTCCACTTAGTCAGAGCAAACTTGTTTTCAGACAATAATCACATAACTTAGCTTTATATGAGCCCAGATCATTAAGAAGAGAAGCTTTTAGGGAAATGAATGAGTACAATTCTACTGACAAAGCTCCCTGCTCATTAAAAAAAATGTTTATGCTTTGATGTTCAATTCAGTTTTCTGCAAGGAGTAGTGTAGAAATGCAGGTAAAATTTGATAGAGGCAACAACAGATAACAAGGGTAGGCATAAAGAAATCTCTTTTTATAGTAATCCTTCAAAACGTTAATGACATATGCTCTAACATTATTGTCAAACAGAGAAACAGCAATACACTGTGCTCTGAGGCAATGTCAAAGATGCCTGAACCTGATGTTGCTCCTCTGCTAACATGGCACGACAGTGTTATTAAATTAGTGCTTTACAATGATTCATACCCTCTTCCCATGTGCTGATTTTGCCCAGTCCTGCAGTGAAAAAAC
Source organism: Heliornis fulica (assembly GCA_013399135.1). Taxonomy (NCBI): domain Eukaryota; kingdom Metazoa; phylum Chordata; class Aves; order Gruiformes; family Heliornithidae; genus Heliornis; species Heliornis fulica. The sequence continues at coordinate 657,293 of VXBZ01000402.1, read as the reverse complement.
AGTCTTTCTAAAGCACCAATCTACATCATTAAGAATCAATTTTCTTTCAATCATTGTGTTGCCCTAGAAAGGAACTCCACAGTAATTAAATAATGTTATTTTTCCCCATTAGGTTCAAAGAGTTAAAACTTGATTACAGAAGCTCTTGTCTCCTTTCTCACGTATAAATATTCTCACCACTCTATAAGCACAGGAGGAGGTAGCCAATGTGCAAGGGATGTGCATGAGTGCATGTGTGTGGAAGAGGTGGAGGCTGCTGTTAAAGCGAGGTGGGAAACAAAATTAGCAAGGGTGAATCTGAGGGAGGGCTTTTATGTGCAAGATGTGCTTCCTCCATAACTGAAGACCTTTGTGTTGGCTAGAAAAGCAAACAGCATTGGGCTTATTACTGCAAATAGGTGTACTATATGCCACTTTCAGTCAGCACAAAGGAACTGAGGACCAGAAAATTAAGAATTCAATGTTATTTACTGATACATTTGGGGGTCAGATGTTTTTCAAGAGTTTTGGCTATTTGTATTAGCCACAAGTACATTTTTATTATATATTTTTTTAATTTTTAGATTTTTAATCTTATCTTTCCCCAGCATATTACATTGAATGTATTTTGAGCATGGGAATGGTATATGCTGAACCCAAAGCCTACACCAACTGGTGAGATTTCCTAAAGGATGAGTATGAACTTCATCTGAACTCAGTGAAGACCTTTAATACAAGTTCTTAGCTTGGCCTGAGTTGTTGTATCTCTGACAAAAGGACCTGTCTGTTTACTACTAGCATTTCTACCTGGACAAGCCAGATACAACTTAAACTCAACATGAACTGAATGTGTGCTCACAGCCCAGAAGGCAAACATATCCTGGGACTGCATCAAAAGAAGCACGGCGAGCTGGTCAGGGGAAGTGATTCTCCTCCTCTACTTCACTCTTGTGAGACCCCACCTGAAGTACTCTGTCCAGTTTTGGAGTCCTTAGCATAAAGACATCTGGAACTGTTTTAACAGGTACACAGAAGGGCCATGAAGATGATCAGTGGGCTGGAGCACCTCTTCTATGCAGACAGGCTGCCAGAGTTTGGATTGTTCAGCCTAGAGAAGGCTCCAGGAAGATCTTATAGAGGCCTTCCAGTACCTGAAGGGAGCCTACAGTAAAGATGGAGCAGGTCTGCTTACAAGGGCATGGAGTGATAGAACAAGGAAAAATGGTTTTAAATTTGGATTTAGTTTGGATATTAGAAAGAAATTCTTCCCTGTGAGTGCGGTGAGGCCCTGACACAGGCTGCCCAGAGAAGCTGTGGCTGTTCCCTCTCTGGCAGTGCTCAAGGCCAGGTTGGATGGGGCTTTGGGCAACCTGGGCTAGTGGAGGGTGTCCCTGCCAATGCAGAGGGTTGGAACTTGATGGTCTTTAAGGTTCCTTCCAGTTCTAATCATTCTACGATTCTATGAACTTACGTTGTTTTCAATTCCACCCATGGATATTTTGGGAGTCACAAAAACATTCATCTGCTGTTTGCCTCATTCATAACAAGATCATTAGTTAGGCAGCTTTTATTTTTCCTGCATTCCTATGATTCCCTCCTCATCTCCCCTGACTTTGCTCTTTTGGACCTCCTCCTATGATGCAGTCTCTTCTGCTGATGCAACCAACCACAGGCTTCACACCCACTGCTTGCTTCCTTTAGTCATTTGTTGGTGTGTCTGGAGGAACTGCTAGTATTTTTGTCTGCTCAGGTCTCATCAATATCTTCACAAATAATAATAAAAAATTAAAAGGAAAGATAAGAATGAGACAGAATCTACTTTCCCTTTGCAGAAGGCTCATTTGCTTTTCCTGCTCAAAATGCAGAAGTCTTTTAAGTTCATTTAACCTCTGTTGTCCCGCTGATGCCCTCCTGATCCCCCCCTGGGTCAGTCTCAGCTTCAGAGAAGCATTCTGCCTCTATACTTGCCCCATCCTCTTTTTGCTCCTCACCAACGCCTTGGTCTAGAGTGAGCCCAACTGTAAGGCTACTCACAGCAACAATTTTCCACAGCTCGCTTTATCCCTCCACTTCTTCTTCTTAGTTTAGAGAAATTTACCTACTCCATTCATCTGCAAGCCTTTATGTGGCTTGTCCCACCTGGCTGGTTCCCCTCCTGTCAGTATGAGTGCTCCACTGATGAGCCACCACCCTGTTGTCAACCTCTTTTACTACCTTGAATTTTCCACCAGATAATGCAAAGTTCATTAATTTATTCTGGCTCAAAGCCCTTTTTCAGAGCTTTTCTATAATACCTACAAAAATGCTGACAATGGTCAAACAGGATGTGCACTGAAACGGCAAATTAATATTCCTTCTCTGCTTCCCTGTCCTTCTCATTTTCCTCTGTCCATATGGGTTGGCTGGCTGGCTTATTTTGTACTTTGAAGGTTAGTTCTTCTGGACAGGAACTGCTGCTTTGCTTTGCAATCATACTGTCCTCAGCACTGTTGGGGGTTTTTAAGTGATATACTCTTAGAATTATATTTCAGCATGCAGGTCTAAAGTACAGACAGTCCAGTAAAGAAAATCCTATGAGTATGCTATTGCTCACTACTCCCATCTCTCTACAAGGGCACGAGACTGTTTAATGTCACTTGTGCTATGCTAACATTAAGGATTTTAAGAGTACGCTATTCTATTTACTATTAATCCTTCAGAGAAGCAGGGAACTTTATTGCTATTCTACAGTTTTAAATGCTTAAATACATACACAGACCACCTTTCTGTAATATTTGATTACCTTGCAATGTTTAATGGAATTATCCTGGCAACATCTTTCTGAAATATTTAACAACCATTGTTTGCATAGTACAGACAATAATTGGCACAAATTAAGCACCCTGCCAAAGGTCATACTGTAAGTCTGCAACAGAGCAGAGATTTTGAAGCTGGAATAGCTGTATTACTGCATCCTAATAATACAGTTATGCTCCATGATGTTTTAAATCAATGTGACAGCATCAGAGCTTGAAAGGTATTATGCACAACGCAGACTCTGAAGAATCCCAAATAGTATGCATTTACCGTAACTAGCATGGATGGATAATTACATATTACAAATTTTAAAGCATTAAATAATAACTTTAATGATTGCATGAAGCATATACTCAAGTATAAATACAGGAAGGAACAAAAAGGAATTAAGACTAATATACAGCACATAAAAGTCAGTGAACAGGATCACTATGAAAATGGTCAATACTTTTATGTAACAGTTTACTTATGGTTTTATTTATTTGGTATGTAAGTTACCATCAATAATGTAGTTACAGTACATAAGCAATGCTTCCCCCCGCCTCTCCTTGTTTTACTGGAATGAAATTACACAGTTCATCTTTTCGAGGGCTATATAACTAAAACCCAAATTGGCTGAGGTGATGCCTTTACATTAGTCTTATTCCCATAACCCGGGCACTTAGTTCCACTAAAATCAATAGACTTGTGAGTGTGTAAGTGAGGAGTAAAAGACAAGCATAATAAATACTTGCAATCCTGTGTTGGCAAATAGATATGCAATTCTGTCACACTTATCTCCAACGCTGATCTTATATTTGCATATTTTCAGAGTTTTGATCTACAAATGGATTTCAATTTGTTGACTTTTGCAAGAACAGTCTTGTGGGAGTGGGGGCAGGTCATGTATAATCAAAGAGTAAAACACAGGCAGAAGCAAGATGTAGAGGATCTGAGCTCCATTTCTGTGTGAAATGCAATTACCATTATTATAATTTCCTTGTACCACACAAAGGCCTTACAGTACTGGGTGCCATCCACATTTAGAGGCTTTTTGAGAGATCCAAGAGATCCCTATCTACGGAAATGGTACAGTGCCTTACAAACTGAACATGAAAAACTTCGGTATGCTTTTCTCTCTGCCACACTAGGGAAGAGAGAAAGAGAGATGAAATGACTTTCCCAAGGACATTGTGGTAGATCTGGAAGCAGAACCCACTGACCTGAACTACAGCTCAGGACCTGAACTGAGAAGATTTCCACTTTCTGGTGTAAGGCAGGAGTTCTATAAAAAGTGAAAATATAAAAAAAAAAAATTGTCTGCAGGATCTATATACAGAATTAGATGTTGATGGATGTGGGTGACTATGAGACTGTGAGCTTGTCACTCGTTTTTAGCTGTGTGACCAAAAAGCTGGGATGGAAACACTATCTATACACAGATACAATGACTACTTTAGGCACTGACATTACATGCCAAGGTTAGCAGGGGTGTGTGCCCTGCACTGCAAGCCCTTCCGTGGTGAAGTAGCAGCTATGCCTCCTATCACTTAGGCGTGGGTGGGAACTTTCATTCAGCCTCCACACTGTAAATATTATACAGAATGCAAATCAAATTTCACAAACTAGTAGCAAATCAAATCTCCATTAGTACCGCTGACCTCACTCTTTACCTGAAACAATTCTCTCCAGAGATCAGTAATTTAAGTATATCTATGCTTGATAACTCAGTAGTCTTGGAAATGAAATAGCTTCTCTGATGTAAGCATCAAGAATCAATAGCCATTAGGCACGTATGGACACTTAAATGTATGAAGCCTATGGGTATACAAGTTGTGCCGTCACCAGACCAGTTCACTTTGGTAATATGCAGGCAGCAAGGAGAGGCAGACTTGTCCTTGCAGAGCACATTGGATGGTCCAGGTGCTCAAGATCTCATAGGTCTGTAATTGGGACTTCCCTGGGTGTGGAGAGTTGAGTGAATTTCGCTCAGTATGTGGTCACAGGTTGCACTGTGGATTAGCTTTGTGCGACAAAATGAATGAATTTGCTGTGGCCAAAACTATGTATTTTTCTCTGTGTATCAGCCAAGCATTAAATAAATTACTGTTGCTGTCCAAGTGCATTGAAGCTAAGATCTCACCTTTGCAGATTCAGCTATGATATTCACCAAAAATTGGGGACGGCAAGAAAGAAGGGAGTTGTTCCACAGAAGTACCTTCACCACATGTTTTCTCAGACCCCAGGGCTTCACACAAAACAGAACAATTCACTCCCTTAGCAGTTCTGTTCAGTCCCATACAGCTGTGTGCTGCAGGTGGTGCCCTAAAATATGTTTGTTTATTTTGCAGCATTGCAGGCTGCACAGTTGCACTTAAGAATGAAACAGATTCCCCTCCCTTGCATTATCCCTTCACTCTGAGCCCCTCTCTCTTTTTAACTTGCTGGAAGAAGATGGTAAGAGGTAGAGATAAAGTGGATATCAGTGTGGCTCCATCTCAAAAGAAGCAAATGGATATTAGTATGGAGCTCAGAGTAAAAACTGACAAGCACAGTGTGTGGCACTGAGATTTTGGTGGTGTACCACTTGAGAGGCAACTACCACAACAACTGAGTGAAAAATCAGTGGATGTTTTTCAAAGTAGATTTCCATAATCATGAAAAAAATATAAAGAGAGACAGTGGCAGAGTAAGACATAATGTGCTGACGTGTGAATGGCTTTGAGAGAGACATGAATGACCATTATTACAGTAATTTTTTTAATATCTGTGATACAAGGATTGGTTTACTGATAGACTCTACAGAGGCTGTGGTCTTCCATAAGCAGGACTCAATGCACTAAATCCTCTTTGAAATGGTGCAAGAGAGGAATTGTGGTTGCTTTCAGCCCCTGTTATCACTGTGCCTTATTCCAGCTCTTCTTTCCACATTTGCTTGCACATATTAATTCTCAAATAATTTCACAGAATCACAGAACATTAACAATTGTTAGGGACCTTGAAAGATCATCTAGTCCACCCACTGCCTGAGCAGGATCACCTAGATTAAACCACACAGGAACGCGTCCAGATTGGTCTTGAATGTCTCCACAGGAGACTCCTCAACCTCTCTGGGCAGCCTGTTCCAGTAATCTGTCACCCGCACAGTGGAAAAGTTCCTCCTTATATTCAGATGGAACTTTCTCAGTTCCAGATTGGACCCATTGCCCCTTGTCCTGTCACTGGCCGTCACAAGAGCCTGGTTCCATCCTCGTGACACTCACCCTTAACATATTTATAGACAGTAATGAGATCACGACTCAGTATCCTCTTTTCCAAGCTGAAGAGACCCAGCTTCCTCAGCCTTTCCTCACAAGGAATTTGTTCCACCCCTTTAATTACATTGGTGTCCCTGCGCTGGACTCTTTCAAGGAGTTCTATGTCCGTCTTGAAATATTCCACAACGCACCTTGAGACTTGCTTTTTAGAAAGTATAAACCACAGGGGTTTTATAGCTTTTATCTTAACTGTCATATTCTTTTCACTGAGTAATCCACAGCAAATATCACATCTATGTGAAGCCTAACCCTCTGTAGCTGGATTCCTTGTGAGCTTACTGGCAAGATGTACAAAATACACTCAGTATAATGTTTTCAAAGACTGACATAAGTGGTCCTCAGTGAAGCTGAATGTCTTTGTAACTTTTTATCTGTAGGCAGTAGAAAATATCCTTAAAAACATGCTGCAGTACCACCAGTCTCTGATAAAGCCAAGATCAACATTAGCTTGATCATTGTCGCAAACACACAGAAATGAAAACGGAAAGCAAGCACCCATTTTTTAGGTTGTAATTTGTAGTTTTACAGCTAAAGCACAAGATTCATTTAAGTACCCATAAAAGAAAATAGTAAGGAACGATCAATTTCTTTCTACTAACTGGAGATAAATCTGATCTGAGGCTTGGGCTTGTTGAAAGCTAGTTTGCTGAAAACCACGCTATATCTGCTATTCTAACTGTGTGATGTGTGTCACCGAGCAGCACTGAGTTAATTCCTCTGTTTCTCACCACATTTAATATGATAGTGAATTTATGCTAGCATTTCTATTAGAAAAGAACCCCATGACCACCACTGAAAATGTGAAAATTATGTAAACAGTAATTACAAGCACCAGGTTTGAAAAAATGACCCATATTTATACCGGGTAGCTCTTTACCTGAGATAATTACTTTTACAGTAATATGAATGGAGATATAAAAGCGCTGTACTTGGCTATAGCTATCAGATTACCAATGGTTTGTTATTCTGAACTATTCCCTTGTCTTACAAAGGATGACCTTGTCTAGAAACACAGCTCTATTTAGGCACAGGCACAGAAAAAAAAAATATTATATCAGGAACAGAGTCAAGCTTGAACTATATATTCCTTGAGTTTCCAGTTCATCATTTACTGCATACAAAAAAAAAAAAAAAAGTCAAAAAATCTCTTTTGGGTATCTCCTTTGGGGGGCTTGAGAGTAGAAAGGCTCTACAGAAGGATCCAGGCAGGCTGAATTGATAGTCTGAAGACAGTTGTGTGAGGCTCAGCAAGACTCAGTGCTGAGTCCTGCACGAGTTTTCTCACTTTTACCTTTCTGATTATTCTGATATATTGTCATGAACTCACCTGGTACTTGGCCATTTACAGTTAAGTGGATAGATAGATAGATAGATAGATAGATAGATAGATAGATAGATAGACAGACAGCCAAGCTGCTCTTTGGATAGTTAAGGGCCACATTATATATTATGGACTGTCTAACTGCCTTACATTAACTTCTGGATCTGGCTGACAAAATTTGCCCTGTCTTTTGCCAGTATGGTCCCTCTTTGGGCAAAACGTGGCAATCTCTTGAATAAAAAAATTTTATAGTCATGTACTCAGTCACTGACCCAAATTTGTAAGTGTAGTACCAGTTTTATTTGCAGTCATATATATCTCCACCTGGGACAAAAATGTGTTTGTATCTCTAGAGCAAACATAAAAATGTAGATTATTATTCAGTATAATTAATTCAGTGTTTATGTCATTCTTTTCACCTAGGTCAGAGACAACACAAGGTAAAATGATTAGTGCAGGTAAATATGTTTGGAAATCCTATCCATTCCCCCCAAAACAAGATGTTTTCATTTGCTATAAATTTTCTGCAGAATAACAGTGGATTCTTATCCTCCTAAAAGCATTTAAGAGTTCTGGTTTTGGTTTTCATACAAGTACTCTGAACTGATCAGTGAATCTATTTTTAAAGATGAAAATGTCTTCTTCATTTTGGCTTATTATATACAAATTGGCTTTCACAGCAATAGCTGTAACTTCTTATTATGCCACAACTTATATCCTATAGTGTAATCTGAATATAAACTCCTATAAATCATTTAAGGTATGGCGAATGGTCAAAATAGAGGTTAGGAAAAACCATGTGTCATGTCATTAGTTGTCACAGAAATAAGCATATATATATTGGAGCTTTTTGTGCACATTTGCCTTGAATTAGCTGTGAGAGACAACAGAATTCCATAGCAAAACTAACACTCAGAGCCAGGGGTTGTGAATGAATGCCACAACAACCTGCTATTCTGGTTATGATGTTCTCAAAAAAGAAATCTAGAAAATGTGGTGGAAGCTATTAGTAAACACTTACTGCAAGGAAGATCTGAAGAGAACTGTGAGCCACTTCTATGTATTGATACTCAAGAAAACACCCAGAGACCGTGATGTAACGATGATCTTCTGGTGCCCAGTCTGGGGCTGGGGTTACTGAAGTCACGGTGCAGCCTGGCCCGTTCTCCATCCACCAAGAACGATGCATTGAGATATTAAAGGTCAGAATGAGATCTGTCTCCTGCAAAAGAACAAGTGAAGAATTAATGTGCTGGGTTGGTACTCCGGTATCAAATGCCTCAGCAAGAGATTTCACAGGATGCGTAAAGAAGCAGAGCAACGATATAACTGCACTGTCACATGAAAGTTAGTGGAGCTTGCCGGCAGCAATCACAAGTAGCTGTGCCTTGGCAGGGAGAATTGCTTTGGAGCAGGAGAACATTCCTGCAAGCCAGGATCTTTTCGTAGACCTTATCCCTAGACTATAGCAGTCATTTCTGTTATATTGCCCATTTTCCTGAGGAAACCGTAAGTATTAATGGAGGTGCACATCTACACAGCAACCCTCCTCTGCTCAGTTCTCATATTTTGGTGGTCTGATGTAACCAATAGTTCACACGAACTAAGACTGCACAGACTTTAATATGTGTGGGTTATCTGCTAGGAGTTTTGTCTCATGGACCATGTTGAGCAAACCTCAAATGTTGGAGAAGATGTAAAAGAAAGGATTCTGCACAGTTACTTACAAACAAAACCTCTTTGAAATGCCTCCTTCAGATTTCTAACTTCCTTGGAAACAGCTAGTGAGTGTTGCTTTGTCTAAAGACTTAGGCCTTAGCAAGCTAGGCTCAGCTTGCTAAAAAGGAGGGGCAAAGAGGCCACTTTTAACCCCTGTACAGCTAGTGCAATGGACACGCTTTCCATTAAGATTGCATTTATAAATAGTACATAAAGGATTAATAAATGATTAATATACATCATAAACATTACCATGGATATGGCTTTCATAAATTATACTTGGCTGAACATTACTTGAGGGTGTTACACGTAGTTATAACAAAACTATGGACCTTGTGGATTCTGTAATAGCCTATAGTGTTTACCAACCCTTTAAAAATAATTTATGCGTAACCTCATTGTAAAGTGTGACTATCTAGTCTGTGTGCACATGTGCTCAGTCATGCAAAAAAAATTTGCTTTTAAGTAATGTCTTTGTAGAGCCAAAGTCTTCCCACACCTAACCTACATTTTTTCACCCCGCTGATTACATTAATAATTAAATTTCTCATAAAGATTTAAAACTGTAACCATTTAATTAGGTTTACCATGCCAAAATGAATAAATAGAGTGCCATACTACAGCTGACATGTTGTGTTCACGTTTTCCCTCCCTTCAAAAATAGTAACTTTTCCAATCCCACTTATTTTCCTTTTTACATTCCATCCAGAGTAACTCCATCCAGGAAAGTTTTGGATAATGTCATGCCTGACACACAAATTGATCCACGGTTACACTTAACATTGTAGTGTAGCTGAATGTTTTCTCTTCTTTAAGTTTCAGTTCTTGTCTAAAAGTGCAGAAATTCTATGCTTTTAAAAAACCCACAATTATTATCCTGTATAAGCACACCCAGCTATTAGATGGCACAAGACCAGAAGTATTTTTGAAATGAATAAATTTTCTGCATTCTCGCAACAGGCCAATCTAACAAATAATAAGCTGTCTGAGCAATTGTATGATGCTTCACATGAATTTAATCATGTAACTAACTTCAAGCATTTGAAGGTGATCAAGCCAACAGTGAACATTTGCATAAACAATACAAAAAAGAGGTTAATTTACCTACGGCTACGAAGTCTTCACCCCCACAAAAAATCTCTCCTTCCTCTGGAACACTCCCTACCAAAGCAGCTACTGCAGTGTCTGCCATTTTTTTCTTGGAAATGAGCATTTTTACCTTACATCCAAGCCAGAAGACTATTTTTCTTTCTGGAGTCAGGGATGTTATGGCCCCTCAGTAGTTCACTGGCCTGGCGTAAGAGGTTGAAGAATGGGTATCTTTGGAGTTACTTTGCTTAAAGTAATAGACTTATTCCTGAATGACTAAAATTGGAATCCATCATGTTATTGTCAGAAGACCTTTAAGCAATTCTAGTTACCATGGAAAATTCTTAACCTCTAGTCTCTTAACAGAGACACAGCGTGAACGAATAGGACTCATTGTCTGGCTCTATTTTATCATTTGCAATACCTTCAGAAGAATTGTGATGGACTAAAGATATTTTTCAAAGTGCAGACAAGGGATGAAAAATGCATTCCTTGAAAAATAAAGGGATAAACTGGCTTGCATGAACTGTGTATTTGTTATGCATCTGCCAGATGAAGTTAAAATGGATCAGGAGGAGCTAAACAGAAGGATCAAACCTGGTCTCTCTGATTAGAACATCATTGCTCTAGAGGTGGTTGTGTTTGCCTACAAAGGGTGAAGTAATCCAAAACATTATGTTAAAAGCACAATTGAGTTTCCATGTTACATTTGATATATAATCAAACATTATATTTTATAATTAGTTATATGCATATTATCAAAATCCATCGTTTTTCCATCCCTGAATTTATCCCCACGTGATTTTCTGAAATAATGTATTATATAAAAATTCCTTTGCCCTCAAATAATCACTTGGCAATTAAGTTGAATGCTTCTCTTAGGACTAAATGATCTTGGGTTTTTTTCAAGAATAGTCAGTGCTAACCAGTAAAAAATTACAGATCTTTATCGGATCTCCATTCTATTCCTATCCCAGAATAATAAGTAAAATGCTCTTGTGTTTCCTCTCCCCAGACAATAGACTCAGTACATGACACAGAAATCCTTAATTGTTCATATCAGCAAAAACAAATAAATCCTATCATCGAAAGACCTGACTTCAAATATTAAAGAACTTTGAATAATGTGGTGGAGCAAGCTTTCAATGAGTGTATCTGTTGCATATTGAATCAGTTGACAAGCAAGGGCAACTTCAGAAAGCAGAACAGTGGAGGTGGAGGTGAAATCTGGATCTGGTAACATTAGACATCATCCATGTCCCAGATCAACCTTGGCTGCAATAAGAGTTCTAATGAAACCAGATTTTCACAAGCAAACACTTAAGATAAACTCTGTAAATTCATATCCTCAAAACATGTGGGATAAGAATAAAATACTGAAGGAGCCTATTACCTACAAAGCCACCTGCTGCAGTTAGCTCTTCTGAGGTACAAATTACGGGCTTTGAATTTTCCTATAACCTTCAAACCATGTCCCCCTGTATGCAACCACACAAGGACAGCAGTTCTGTTGGTAGTTTAGTAGTGAAGGTCACCCAGCTTATGAAAAAGTTTTACATCTTGGAGAAAAAACTGAAAAAGACTTGAATATTCTTGTAGAGCTGTGTAAGCCAAGGAGGAGGAGGAGGTGATATATCTATCATTAATGTATTTCATAGTGAAAACATTTAGAGCTATTTTTGGACAAACTCCACTTGCTATTTACTTTATTCACTGTTTGAATACAGTTTTAGTGGACACAGACAAAGTCTATACTGGAAGCTGGGGATTTGTTGTACTCTCTAGTGTATTTGCCGTCTGTTTTCTTTCCAACATCTGTGGCTCAAACATTGTTCAGGGAAATGCAGAGAAATGGTCTGATAAGCCTTGAAGCTATGAAACTTAACAAGAACAGTTGATACACATTGGGCATGCCGATGCAGTGGTTTTCGCAGTCTGTATGTCAAGGAAGATTTCATTATCCTAAATGCAACAAACAGCTGCTTCCTTCATGGACACAGGAATACATCTGCATGTGCTTTATTGATCATCACTGAGCTGCTTTTTTATATCCTGCTGGTATTTGTAAAGCCTGTTAATGAAAATTAGTGCATTAAAAGAGATTTTGCTATACATCAAGGAGGCAAAAAACGGGAAAATATTTAGTACGACGTCTTTGCTGACATTCTGAAAATGTGTTTGTATTTGTAGTGGTCAGAATTACTGCTGGATTAAACACAGGCCGGAGTCTGGTGGTCTCGGGTCTCAGGGATTAGAGACAGAGATATCTCCAGATTAAGTCTGTAATTTTATTGCATCTTAGTTTGTAAAAAGTGTTGAGCCTTGATGTTTTTGTGCCCATGCTTAATCCGGTAGATAACGTTTGCTGGGGTTAACAGCACAGTACATAAGGTTGTCTGGCTCAGGACAGCTGATGACAGAGCATGGCAGCACAAAGCTCTGCAAGAGCTGCCAGAAACAATCGCAACCTTCTCTGCATTAAGAATGATCAGGAAGGCAGCAGTGCTCAAAATGGAGATAGCTCTGGGTGGTTTTATTGTATGACTACTACTATGTATCAGCAAGTAGACTATCTCCATTTACTAATGACAACACCTTACAGTTTCAGTGACTTTTGTTGGGTGCAGCTTAGAGAAGCTGATCCCAAACGCTGTGCAAAGAGAAAAAACAGAGGCAGTAGCAATTCAGAGTGATTCCCTTTGAAAGTCCAGGAGATCTCGCAGACTCAGGGATATTAAATTGTTCTGACTTCAAATGTTGTGGCTTGCTGTGTCATGGGAAATAAGTTTTTTCCATTTTTCTAATTAGGAATTTCCGAAACCTGTGCAAACCTGCCAAGCTTCTGTGTAAGTTTTGTCAAATACAACCATGTAACCACTTGTTTCATTTTTCAAACTCAAACTAGCAAGAACAGGCTGCTTGGAGACTGAACAATCACACAAGGTTGCAATGATAAAAGATCAGAGTCTGAAAGCATTTGTAGTTCTGGATGCCTTGGATGCACAGAGGCCTCTACAGGATTTTTTTTCTTCTGTTATCTCACTTTTCCACTAAAACTAGGTCCTGTCAGGCTGTATCATTTTCTCATGCAAGCAAAGCTTTTTTTCTGTCTAAAGAAAAAAAAAAATGCCCTCACTGAAGGGCCAAGATAGAGCTTGGCAGCTGTGTTCCTTTTCTTCTTTTTTTTTTTTTTTTGTTATTTCTTTTTGCTTTCTAGTCCACAGTTGATACACAGGCGATAGTTATTGTACAATTGTGTAGAGTTCATGGATTTTTAAGGTTCCTGATCCTTTTTTTTCCCCTATTGCATCAAGCTGATTGTTAGCTTCTCAACCTTTTTGCATGTGTGACTGTCACTTTCACTAGCATATTTTTTTTCAAGAACCTAGAATCCTGTTCTTTAATTTCCTCTTGCAAAAGAATTTTGTAGCAATAGAATTCCAAATTGGATATGAATTTGATTTACATTTGTATGATAAATCAGATAAGACTTAACTACTCTTATTCCACCCAAAAAGATTTACTTCCAAAGTTTGTCCATGAAAACAAAGAAAAATTGTTTCATTGTTAGCTTTTCACGGTATTCTGTTAAAAATGTTGAAAAGGTATCCTAAATGATTTCCAAAGGCTTCAATTCATTAGTTATAAAGATGCTAGCATGAAAAAAATGACTCAGTTGTCCTGATTTTATCCTATAAAATGAAATTAGAGTGTTAAAACAATAAAATACTATAAAAAATCCTCAAAATCATAGCTAATACTATACAGGGATTGACATGTTCACTTACTATTCTATGATAACTATCAATAATCCTATGAAATTCTTATATCTGCTATTCATGACATGTTAATTAAGATCCTCATGTTTTTCTAATATTGGAGTATGTACATTGCCCAACCTAAAAAATTTAATCTACTCTGTTTCAACTCATTAAAAAAAGATACCTGCTAGACTCCAGAAGAGTAATTTAATTAGTTCAATAGCATCAACATTTTTCATTAACATATTTATTCAAAAAGTGTCTATTCATATAACTCTTCAAATAAAAAAATCACAGAAATAAATTTTCAGTGTTGTGAGCTTAACATGATTATTACTATCTAATGAATACTTTTTCATATTTAAACAGAATCATTTTAGATTGAGAATATTCTGGGCTAAGATGCTTTGAATTTGTTTTNTGTTTTGAATTTGTTTTTTTTTTTTTTTTTTTTTTGTGCAGAACAAGAGAATGAAGCCCACCTCAGTATCCCAATGTCACTTATCACAGGGAATGAGAAGTTGCAGTCCCTGTGCTATCACACAGGAAATTTAATTTAGCTCCTGCGCATATTTAGTGAAGATACTGAGCACTAAATTTTTTTTTAATTTCTCGGGAAATTACTTTCTGGAGGTTTTAAGCTTGTGTGATGATAAAATACACTGAAATAGGCAGCTGACCAGAGCCACTCACACCCCAGAGTACTAGCTAACTCTGTGGAATCTTATTTATTTCTCACTGCAGAGTAATCAAGAATATTATGAGCAATCAGGCAATTTATTGAAGAAAATTGAGTTAAATGCAATACCTTGTTTTGAAAAGTTTCTGTTTTGACAAATGGCTATTCTATGAGGAAAACAGCTTGAATCCAAATTTGCTAATGTGGGTGCACAGTGGGCAGTTTTCTAGCCTCTGGTGATCTACGCTGTTCTACCTCCACTGATGGGCATGTGATGATTACAAGACCTTGTCAAATCCAATGAAGAACACAGGTTCTTTCAAACCAAAGTTTTGTTTCATGAAAGAAAGCTAGCAAAGAATTTTATGACTGCAGTAAACTCAGTGTGGTTCTGTACCTCTTTCTGAAGTCAGTGTTCTGAATGGTTCCCAGACCCCGGTTATTCATTTTGAGCTGAATACACATGATTTCACTGCTTTCAAAATGTATCAGTACTAGTCTTTTTATGAGTAAGGCCTAATGATTTTAAAGAAAAGCATCCTGGAAGAGTTCAAAAAACATTTAGATGCGACTCATTTGGGACCTGGTTTAGTAGATACGGTGGTGTTGAGTTGATGGTTGGACTTGATTTTAAAGGACTTATCCAACCTTAAAGATTCTCTGATTCTATATTTGTATGAATTTTAAGTTCTTTAGCCTTTTAGGACTGATTTTTTTTTTCCTCACTTATTTTTAAATGAAAAAGGACATATGTCTCTTATCTTGATTTATTCAGGCAAATACACAGATCAATAATGCTTAGGATTTCCAGGCACAAATATAAATAACCTCTTAATTCTAAATAAAATCCTTCTAAGAACAAGGGCATCTTATATTTGGATAATATCCAGAGACTATGCAAAGCTCCAGTGAGCTGGGAACATAGTTCTGTGGACTGCAAACAGAAAGGGCTACGCTTTGAGTAAAATAACAGGATGAAAAGATTAATCTTGAAATGCTTCCATTTTCTAGAGTAAATGTTTTATAGAGTTGCTGAAGCATGTCAGGAATACTTAGCTTGATCACCTCTATCCAAGGCAAAATTTTAGAATGGTCTGACATTCAATAAGGAAGGATGCAGAAGTGCATGACATAGAACTTAAACATCTGCAGGTTTATAGAATGTATATAGAAAGAAATTCCAGCTGATAGGGTTTGCTCAGTGTCCTTTGGTGTTGGTTATTACACGGTGCTAGGTGCTGTAAAACAAAATGCATCTGCACAGTGACAAAACTTTGGATTCTGTTTCCTGTGATTTTTCATTCTATTTTAAATAATTATCTTGTCTATCTCATCAATTAATTAATAATTAATTTTTTGCTTTGAACTCCATTCATAGCCATAGTGTCTAGCTCATGTTTACAGTGAATATTTTTTTTTTTTTTAAAAATCAGTCTTTGCTGTCAAATCTAGAAAAATCTGCCACCAGCAGCACATGCAGGAAAAAGTAACAAGAGTTCTCAGGATGCAGAAACAGTGTTGTTATCCCAGATGTGGTGTTAAGTAACGTGAGACTGCCATGCCAAAGGACTTCATGAAACACCTGGCTGAGGATAAATCTGTTTTGTCCATTGTGCTTTATAGTCTAAGCACTTCTAGCCAGCAGTGATTTTATATGGATTCTCAGTATAATAAAATAGCCAGATTTAAAAGAGTTTAATTCCTCTGCAGACAAGAGAAAGGTCACAGTTGAATCCATAGAAAGGAAAAAAACTAAATCTTTTACAGATACATCAACAGTAAAAGTAGGGTCAAGGAGAAGCTCCAGCCTTTACTGGTTGCTGGGGGGATAATAATGACAAGGGATGACAAGGCTGAGGTACTTAACTCCTTCTTTGCCTCAGTCTTTAACAGTAAGGTAGGATATTCCCTAGGTATTCAGACTCATGATCTGGCAGACAGGGAAGGAGAGCAGAACAAAGCTCCCATGGTCCATGAGGAAATATCCAGTTGGATATTCATAAGTCTGGGGCTGGATGGGATCCACCCAAGGGTATTGAGGGAGTTGGCAGACCAACAGCTTGCCAAACCCCTTTCAGCAGTCCTGGCTGAGTGGGGAAGTTTCACTCAACTGGAGGCTGGCAGATGTTAAGCCCATTTATAAGAAGAGTTGCAAGGAGGTTCCAGTGAACTACAGGCCTGTGTATAACTTATATAAACTTATTTCACTATTGACCAGGCTGATAGATACCATTGTCCACAGAAGTAGATTTAGATCTGAAGCTGCACAGCATTCATGTAGCCTGCAAATTTGGGCCAGTGAAACAGAAGTCAGACCAGTGAGGTCACACCGAGACACGCTCAGCACAAATGCACACAAAGCCTGTGTGTAGCAGCCTCTGCTGCAGCAATGCTGAATATTTATGATAAGGATGGTTCTGACTGCTAGTTTGACACATTTTACACCTAAGTGTGCCTTTTGCCAATTCTGAGGGACTGAGTAGCTGCAACTTGTCAGGNACCCCCACCCCCTTCAACTTTGGAAAACAACTGTCTGAAAGGTCCTGTTAAGTTTTTTAAATGAAAAAGGCATTTGTCACAGGAACAAGTTATATGATTCTGATAAAGTTTAGTTCATAATGAGTTCATTCATGTCCTTGCAGGTGACAGTGGTTATTAGAATACCTAAGGCTATATTCAGAGTTGATAAATCAAACTCTCTTCAATTTACATGCAGTAATTAATTTAACAGTAGGTGAAATTACTCTTTTTGTGGTGTGATATTATGTCACTCAGCTTGGACCACAGATTAGTTTTATTAAAACTAATTTGATTATGCACTACAGGCACACACTGCTGTCATCTAAGTACAGAAATAGTAAGTTCTAACTTACCTTAAACACAGAATGAATTACAGATGTTTTAAATATTGTCTGTTTCCTGCATTTGAGAATTGTTTGAATTATTTCTAGGAAGCAAGGTGCACTGGTTTTCCCCTTCTAAGGCTGTTTTTTTTTTTCTCTATCCTGTGCCTTGGAAATAACTTGAATAATGAGACTACTCAGTAGAAAGTTCCACCTTAATATAAGGAATGTCAGGAGTTGAAAGGGACCTTGAAAGATCGTCTAGTCCCACCCCCCTGCCTGACAGGATAACCTAGATTAGATCACACAAGAAGGTGTCCAGATTGGTCTTGCATGTCTCCAGAGGAGACTCCACAGCCTCTCTGGGCAGCCTGTTCAGTGCTCTGTCACCCGCACAGGGAAAAGTTTTTTCCTTATACTCACATTGAACTTTCTTCCTGTGAGCTATTGATAGGGCATGACAGGCCCACCGCTTTAGGAAACCCCAGCCTCCTAAGAACCACTCAATGCCACTTAAAAAGTTTCAGCACATGTCTTTCAGTAAATGTATGGTTTTTACTAAGTTTTCAAAAGCACACCCTAGGGAGTAATATCATGATGCCACACTAGATTTTTCTAGCTAAGTTGAATGAAAGTACCTCATGTACTGAAAAAAAGTGTAGCAATTTAAACCAGTTAAAGTATTACTCTGCAGATGAATAACCTGTCACTCTTTTACATGTTTACTGTCTGGCTTGCAATGCTGCTAGAGCATAGAGGACTACCTGTATACATAAGAATATATGTGTTCTTATATATATGTAGCATGAGTTCGTTCAACATCTATATCAGCCTTTATAAGATGTACAAGAAGGCATTATGCAGATTTGATGTGCAGCATTGCAGTTTTGAACTGATGATGCTATTAGGTTGTAACAAGTAATTTTCCAGATATCACACTATTTCTTCCTAAAACTCTTCGCAACAGCTTTTGTTCCCTGTGATTTAATTCTCATCTTAGAAATTAATGTTTTCATCTAGCATTTTGTGGAAGACACAGCGGTTAACAAATAAACCATGTTATTTAATGATGTAATAAATGCTGTTTGGTATTGTATTTTCCAGTGCAGTCTTGCAAAAGCTTTATTCTCTTTTTAACATTTAAATTAAAATTAATATGAAGCAAATAATACACACTGATTCAAATATTTCCTTTTTTAAACAATACTTGTATCTGATTTTTATTTCAGGTATTAAAGCGTATATATAATATATAAGGTATTTTCCAGTGCAGAAAGCCCTATTAATTAAAGAGTAGGATCTAGTATCTGGAAGACACCCTTAAAAATTAACTCCTAGATAAACGATCCACTAACGATACTTCAGAGACAGTCCATGTCAGGTGTCAGATCCGCTCCTGCTGAAGATGTACGATTGGATGCTTTACTTTACATTGATTAGTCCCAAGACAGGCTGAATATGGGGGTGGGGTCTGTGTCTCTGGCTCTACTCGCACACAGGGCCATTGGCAGTTTGCTCACTTTTCAGTGAGAAAGGAGCTCTCCATGACTGAGCACTGACTGGCTGGGGAGCAGCTCTGCAGGAAAAGACCTGGGGGTCTCGATGACCAGCAACCTTCTGGGCTGTATTAGTAGTGTCACCAACAGGCTGAGGAAAGCGATCAACTCTGCTCAGAGTGGTGAAAGCAGACCTGGGTGGCTGGGTCCAGATCTGGGCTCCCCAGTGCAAGACAGACATACTGGAGCCAGGTCAGCAAAGACTGCCAAGGTATTTAAGGAATGGAGCACAGGTTGTCTGAGGAGCATCTGAGAGAGCAGAGTCAGTTTGGCGTTAACAGCAGAAGGCTTGTAGGGATGCCACTGTCATCTATATAGCTAATGGGATGGCCTGGGGAAGGCAGAGCCAGGCTCCAGGACAGGACAGGAGGAAATTACCACAAGCTGGAACACAGTAACCCTTACCAGATGTAAAGATTATTTCTTTTATCCATGAAAATAGACAACCACTAGAACAGGTTCCCAGAGATGAGGTAAAAACTCCACCCTTGGATACATTAAAAAACTGACCAAAAAAGCACCTGGTCAATGTCATTTAGTTGGCCCTCCTTTGAGAAAGGAGTTGCAAAACATGACCTTCCAACCTAAACCATTTTGGGTTTCAGTGTCTTTCCTAGAAGACTTAGAATTGTTGCAATTCTTCAATATCAAACAAACACCTGCTGAACAAACAAACAAAATACCCAATTACAGAACAATTGTCTTCCTGCAAGCACAAATATCTATGGGGTGTCTCTCGTGTCTAATGTCACATACTGGGGAGCAGAGTAGTAATAAAAGCACAGCAACTCAAATCTGACCTGTAAGCTATTCTGCAAGGAAAACATACTTTCAGGATCTTACATGCTTTCTGCCTTGATACAACCTGGATGTGTCCCCTTCAGTGACATGGGGAAGGAAAAGGTTGCGTTGGGAGTGGCATAAATCTTGGACACAGATTTTATAGAGGTTTTTAATGATGCAGCTACAATTAAGGCTCTTCTCTATCTGGCCAATTAAATACCACAAGTACCCATGGATAAAACAATGACAGTGCTCACAAATCTAGAAAATGTTTTAACAAATGCTTTCTGTCTCTTGCATTCACTTAATTTGGATCACAGTACTTAGGTATGCATAGTTTATTTGCAAGCATTTCA
Organism: Heliornis fulica; assembly: GCA_013399135.1. Taxonomy (NCBI): domain Eukaryota; kingdom Metazoa; phylum Chordata; class Aves; order Gruiformes; family Heliornithidae; genus Heliornis; species Heliornis fulica. The sequence goes on along the minus strand of VXBZ01000402.1, from coordinate 637,115 downwards.
TGCTGGATATTTAAAATTTCACTGAAGAAAATCTCTTCATTATCCAGCTCTGTATCCAAAGACCCTTCAGTTTCCAGCCAGGATTAAGACGAAACACTAGAAGCAATGATCTTTAATGAGCATAGCTTGAGAGGAGTGAGTAGAAAAGAATTCTATCTCTGTAGACGAATCAGTGATTGAAAACTTTATTTAAGAATCTGATGGGGAGTAGATTTACCATTCTAACTGTAGTGTCTGTGTCAGTTTCTTAAATTAAGTTTTCCGGAGCTGATTTAGCCCAGGGAAATGCAGAAATCTGTTTGAAGCATCTCTTGGGGCTGCTTATACTAAATTTTTTGTTTGTGTTTAGTGCTAATGCAGAATTAGAAGAACTCCACTGTCAAGATGTTAGAAGATCGATGCTTTTATTACTTTGAATTGGAAAGCTGGTATACACAATAGAACAGTCACAGGGGGAAGAATGATAGAGCTCTTCTTTGATTTCACGATGCTTAAGAATATTGCAAAATACTGTGAATTCAGAGAAGTAGATTTCATCCTTTTTGGGTCAAGGAATAAACATAGTATTTCTGGTTTATTAAACATGGACTGGGTAAAAAAAAAATCAATGAAACGTATGCCTGACCAGTGGAAAAATATATCAACTTCAATAAATAATTTATTTTTGCAGAAATCACTCCACTATGAATTGCCAGCAGTATACCACATGTGCTCTGTCTCTTTCTTTGGAGTAAAACTCTCATAAAATACTTAGAGATCTTTTGCTTACACAAAGACACATAGCTTTTCAACTGGGAGTTCAATTTGTCCAGAGAAGGTAGCAGCAATGCCCTATATGGCTGCAACCTAAAATAAATGCTTTAATTTAATCTGAAAGAGTAATCTGTAAAGTATTATTATATTTAAGGCATTCATCTCTTAAATAAAAAAAGGATTCAATCTCAAAAATGAGTGCCAGAGTTAAGCCTAAAAATAAAGATTACATAGGTTGGTCCTCAAAGGTCAGGAAATGACAAACTCCTTGGTTCTGCCCTAGTGCACCTCAGCACTACAATATAGTATTAAGTATGTGTTATTTTATCACCTGAGCTGAGCACACAGCATCCTGCAAAACTTCATCATTAAGTTACCCTCCCATTTTCTCTTTTAACCTGCAGATTTACATCTTAATCCGAGATAATATTAAAATTTATTTAATTTTTTAGTACTACCGATAATTCCATTAAATTAACAGGAGGCATGGTATGTAAGCCTAATTTTGTTACATAGAGACCAAACATTCGGAGAAACACTTTCCAAGATGTACCCTTAACACCTGAATGTATCTTCCCATATTGATAATGACATGGGTATCTTTTTCATTCTGGGTATGGTTTTCCTGCTGATTTTGGTGAATATACTGTGATTCCTAAGCATACTGAAGAGAATGTCATATGAGACCAAATCTAATGTTGTCAAAAATTTTTTTCTGTAAATTCCCATAAGGCATCTAACAAAAAAGGAAAGCTGTATTCAGAGAGAAATTTCAATAGTACATGGCCATAATGGAAAAAAGTATCAAATGATGCTGCGCTGCTTCCTTGTTATGGGGTCTAATTGCATTAATGACTGAAAAGCAAAAAGACTACTAAATGCATTCTGAGCCATTGCAAGTACATTTAAAGAAAGGAACACTATTTAAAAACATATCAAGAAACCCAAGATTTGTCATGGAAAGTGCTATTAAGTGATGACAAGTCAAAAATACGATAGTTTGCTTGAAATAACTAAAATTACAGAAACAGTATGGATAACAGCAACCTGGGTTGCTGGAATGTTATTATTATTCACAAACTGAATAGAAGTCAACATGGTCATATTGCTGCAGCAAAGGAGTCATCCTTCTGGGTGGTATAAAGAGAAGGGCAGTCTGCAACACTGATGCAAGTCATGTTAGTTTAGTATTGGCAAGGCTTCAACTCAAAGGACTGTAAGAAAAACTGTGGGCTGGCCAGAGAGGAGCCAGAGGGGAGCAATTAGAATGAGCAGATCTCTGAAAATAAGACCTATCAAGAAAGACAGAAGAAACTGGCGTTCCCTAGGTCAGAAGAGAGAGGACTCGGAGTACAACTGGCTCTTGAAAAGAGCCAAGTAACCTGTTTCCCAGCCTGTAATGGGGAGACATTCCCCATTGACCTAGGAATGAGGCTACATTGCAAAGACAATACAAATTAGATCTTGGGGAAAGAAGTTTCTGAAACCAGAGGAGAGAAAATTGCTGGAAAGGACTGCCTGGGGAGTCTGTGTGATCCATTGTTGCTGGCATTTAAGAATGAGAGAGACAAACTTCTGTCATGTTTTCATACATATTTAGGCTGGGGACAGAGACTAATTGACCTACCGAGTCATTTAGCAATGTGAATCTATGATTCTAATGACTAAAAGCGTGATTCTGGGAATATGTAATATTTATAAATATGTAACACTTATCACCAGTCATTCCACTGAGATTTCATACATTTAATATAATAATTGGAAGTATCCAGCATGTAAAGCATAACTGAATTTAAACATTGCACTTTTCCCTGGAGTTTTCTAACAGATATGAGCAATTTTAAAGCAAGAAAAAGAAGCCTTGTTCATAGAAGTAATTTTAAGAGAATGACTCTTTTACATTTAAAACTAAAATTTTTTTCCTTCTTAGGTTTCCAACTTTTGGTAAAATGATTCCTATAGTACTGCACAGTCCGTTCTGATGAACTCTTGAAACAGAGTGTAACTTGCAATGGCTGAAACACTTTTCTCTCCTCAGCTTGTCACACATATAATCAATGGAGCTGAAAAGGCACTTTCAGGATATAAGTAATTTGACCAAGTGTAGAAGTTGTCTTCAGTATGAGGTGAATCACATCTTAAAATGTCTGTCATTTCAAGTCCCTTCAGTCTGCAGCAGATCTAGATACCTGTCCAAAGGAAGGTAGTTGCGTTCAATTCAACACAATAAAATCAGAAGTATAGATATCCTGGAATAAATATAAGCAGATGAAAAATAAATAATATTCTGTACACATAAAGCTGCCCTGCAAGCCAGCTGCATGTTTTCTGCAGGTAGATGTGCTCAGAAGGCACTTAGGCTTGAAATATCTGTATTAGTACAAGTATTCAATAAGTTGGAAATTGCCTTATGCATAAAAAATACTAAAATACACATAGCGTGGAATTTATTTTAGAACAATAAGATGACTTGCTTTGACATGCATGTATGAGTCCAAAACTACTCAAGGTTTTTGGAAACATGGCATTAACCAGCTATGAACACATCACAGATTCACAGAATTGCAGAATGTTTGGAGTTGGAAGGGACGTCAAAGGACCATTTAGCCCAACCCCCCTGCCTGAGCAGGATCACCTAGATTAAATCACACATTGTCCAGATTGGTCTGGAATGTCTCCACAGAAGGAGACTCCAAAACCTCTCTGGGCAGCCTGTGCCAGTGCTCTGTCACCCTCACAGTGAAAAAGTTTTTCCTTATATTCACATGTGACTTTCTATGCTCCAGCTTGGACACATTGTCCCTTGTCCCATCACAGGACAACACTGAGAAGAGCCTTGATCCATCCTCCTGACACTCACTCATTGTAAATTCTTTGACTAGATGAGATAGAAAAGCTTATCAGTGAGGGGTTACTTACTGCATATATTTGATTTGAGTTGATCTTCATTTATTTATCAAGGCCTGTACATCGTTTAACCATTTACATTGCATAATATAACTGAAAACCTGCCTGGGTCTGTCTCTGTGCCATTAATAATAAACATCTTTAGGAGAAACACTCAGAACTGAACTGATGCAGACATACAGGTATACAGGTATGTACCAATGCCGATGTACATGTGCAAAGCATGTACACACATACACCTACTTTCTCTCTATATGTAAGCAAAGACAATAAGTAAAATGGGTAGATGATGATGTCTTATGCCAATGATATCAGACTCTTGGTAAGATAACCTACATCAGGGAATACATTGCAGTCTCTTGTTGGGGCTTCTCTTAGTTAGTTAGTTAGTTAGTTAGTTAGTTAGTTAGTTAGTTAGCTGAGAGAGATTTGGGGGTCTTGGTTGACAGCAAGTTAGACATGACCCAGAATTGTGTCCTGATAGCCACGAGAGACAACTGTATCCTGTGGTACATCAAACACAGCATTGCCATCTGCTCCAGGGAGGTGACTGTCCCACTCAACACTGTGCTGGTGTGGCCTCACCTTGAGTGCTGTGTGCAGTTTTGGGGGCCACAGTACAAGAGGGAAACAAAACTACTGGAAACTGTCCAGAGGACAGCAAGGTTGGTGAAGGGTCTGGAGGGGAAGCCTTATGATGAGAGGCTGAAGCCCCTTGGTTTGTTCAGCCTGGAGAAGAGGAGGCTTAGGGTAGGCCTCATCGTGATCCGTGGCTTCCAGATGAGGGGGAACGAAGGGGCTGATCTCTTCACTTTGGTGACCAGCGATAGAACCTAAGGGAATGGTATGAAGCTGTGGCAGAGGAGGTTTAGGTTGGACATTAGAAAGAGGTTCTTTACTGAGGGGATGGTCAGGCACTGGCACAGGCTCCCCAGAGAAGTGCTCATCGCACTGAGCTTGGCTGAGGTCAAGAAGCATCTGTATGATGCACTCAGTCACATGCTCTGACCTGGTTGGCCCTGTGCTGAGCCAGGATTTGGACTTGATGATCCTTATGGGTCCCTTCCAGCTCAGGAGATTCTGTGACTGTATGATTCCATGATAACTTAATTACAAGTTTTACTAGCTATAATTCCATAATGTGTAACTTATGTACCAGGCTTCCAATGAGCATAGCTAATGCAGAAAACTCCAATAAAATTTACAGCAGCAAAACTCAGGGCAGGATAAATCTCACTAAACTTCAACCTTCTAGAATTTAGGTATCTAGTCAAAGCTACCTCCTTGACTGAGTTATAGCCAATATAGATGTGCAGGTAGAGCTAGAAGGCAACTGTCAATGCTCCGTTTTTTACAGGTGCCGAAGTTTTTTGTGATAAAGTGTCTTATAAGAAAACAACAATTTTCCACTGACATAGATAACTACCGGATGAACTTCAAATAGGAACAAGTTGATTTGGGTTATTTACTGTTTTTCTTAATATTCTGGAATCTGGAAGAGAGACTTATCCAAGGTCTACTGATATGAGGGGCAAAGACTGTTATTAATATAAATGCACTTGAATTAAGTTCCATGTGTAGTAATGTTTTAATCTCTTCCTTGTCCTGCTAAATGCATAACTTCCGCTGATTTCCTGCAACTGAACTGAAATAAATGATCCTGTATCTTAACACATACGTATGTGCTGAGTTCCTGGCTAGATATACACACTCTGTTAATTTAAGTGAATAATATTTCCTTTGATCAAGAGCATAGCTGAAACATTTTCAGCCACTGTATCAAGGTTTTTTTAAAAATAGAAAAGGATGAACAGGATGGAATCTGTGAAAAGTGTAATCTTTTAATGTGCTACTTAGCATATTATTGTCAGCAAATCATACTCCAAGCTATCCTTATTTATCTGATGTCTGAGTTCTGAGTTAGAGATCTATTTAAAATAAATCTATCAAGATAATGAAGTTCTTTTCCTAGTATAGCATGCAGAGAGAGTATAAAGGTTAGTGAAAATACTTATTAGCCCACTTCCTGATTTTAATATGGTTTTCAAATCATTGCAATTAGATCAGTAAAAAGAAAACTGTCTAAATTATTGAGAAATCTCTAAATAGTACTTCGTTTTTTGCTTCATTCACTTTAGTAACATTTGAGCACAGCAATGTATACTGGTTTGGAAAACCACAGATCTGGTGAAATAATGTTGCAATCCAGGCAAAAAGAGGAAGATAACAGATAACACTGATACCTGTGTTGTATATGCAATATATACACTGAAAGCAAAGGGTAGAAGGGCCAGTCATCTCTTTATAAAAGAACTATGGACAAGAAAAAATAACATTGGTATATGTTTGCCTTGATGCATCTGATAAATTCAGAACAGAATCTTTACTATCCGGCCCTTCTTTCAACACCACTAGCACCATACTGCAGAAGTAATATTTATTTTCAGAAATCTCAAGTACATCTTATAGATTCACCTGTAATCAGGAAACAGTATATTAAAAAATAAGCAAATTCTAATTCTATTTTAACTGATCCAGACCCTGAATTTTCTTAGATAACCATACTGCAATTGGTCTGATGAATATTTAGTTTTATAATCTCTACTGGAATCCCATCTATCTTCTAGTCATTATAATTATGTTACAAACTGACATATGAGTTATTTCAGCATGGGCTTTGTATGAGGGCTAACATTAGCTGAACCACCCAAAGAGGAAAAATTCGTCTTGTGACAGTGAAATTCAGTGTTGAGCTTGCAGATTAGATTTATGTGCTTTGGTTTGCTTTAATTTAACTAGTTTTGCATAACAATATTAATTAAGAAGGTGCACAAAGTAATTCAGCCACTTGCTTAGAGGCCCTGGATGGGCTTGTGCAGGAAGAGCCACATTGCCATGACTATATGGCTATCAGTATTTAACCCAGACAAAAGCACCTGACACAGTTCTGACTACATAAAATGCCATCTCACAATTTCCTTGCAATTAAAATGATGTTTTAGGGTCATGCATCATTTTCTACTTCCTTTGCTATGGCACAATACATGAGTGTTAAGTTAAGGCTTTGCACCTTGCTGGACACAGGCGTGAGCCCCACCTTTGCAGAAAGCGGCAGGATGTGAACACGATGTGAGACCCGCGAAGCAATGCTCACGGACAATGAGGAATGGGTTGCAGCCGTTTAGCAAACTCAATTGCAATGGATGTAGGTTGTGAGCAGTCTTATATGTTTGCTACCATAAAAACTTCTTTCTGATTTTCTTTCTGAACATTTGATAGACTTTCTTGGTTTGCCAACTGCAGGGATAAAAGCTGTACTACAGATTCTGTTGCAGAAAAGTCCTTCACAGAGGCCATGTTTTCACATAGGCCAGCTTATTTTTTCCATTTGCTTCAAGGTACTGATTTCAAACTTGCCTCCTCTGGTACATCAAGATCATAAAGAGCATTGGTATTTTCACTACTATTTTTAAACATTTTTTGATCCCTCTGGCAGGTTGTTTCTAGTGTTCTTTTATGGGATTTAAACTAGAGCTTTCTGGCTTTGAGAGGCTGTGCTCATTTATTTTTACTCACTAAAAAAACCTCCAAGCTTTTGAGCCAGTTTTTTCATTAGAAACTAATAAATTTGACTTGAACATACACAATGCTAAAAGGTTTAGTTTGCCATGACTTGACCTGTCATCCAACCCCTTAAGCTTTATTTGTAAAGGCTGTTGATGCCACATCAGTATTCAGTTCAGACCTTTGTGTAATAGTTCTTTCTTCGGGCACAATTCTATGAAACATGTGAAATTAATTTGAAATAATGTAACTCACAGCAGAGATAAAGAACATTCCCTTATTATTGAGCAGTATCCAGAAAACCAAGAGGTGACTAATAAGTGGGATAAAATGCATTATTTTATATTTTTGTATGTCACAGAGTGTGCACATCCTAGACAGGATGATACAGTGCAAGAGGGCTGTCCTGGCATGAGTTACTACGTTTTCTTTAAGCTTTAGTCAGTACATTCGAGCACTCATTTGTACAGTATTAGTGTTTCTTGATGCCATTTTGGTTCTTGGAGCTGCACTGCACTTTGTGCTAATTCTTTTCAGGGGTTGCCTTTCAAAAGGTAAGCTTAATAAAGAATGTTATTTCTACCTGCCTTGAAACTTTGGGGGATTTTTGTGTGTTTTTTTTTTTTTTTAACAAATTAAAATTAAAAATACTAATATGCATGCATGCAAAAAAAATTAAAAAATAACTTAGACCTCAGCCAACTGAATTGAGTCAATTAAACCAAATATAATAACAAAATAAATATCACATAAGGTAGATTTCAGAAACACATTTCATTCCCCTGGATGTGGGCTTGCTGAAGACCTCCTCACTTCCTTATTAGAGTTTACCAGCTTCTCAGAGCTGTCATTTATTTGCCAATATCAGTCAGTTTACCAAAGACCAACAAGTTACATTTCTTAACTTACCTGCCTCTTTTAAACTGAAACAGGTGAAGTACTTCATGAGGATACAGTAAACATTGGCTCACAGTTTTTTGCATTTCCCTTGTGATGTCTCAGTCATGACTTCTCCAATGTACAGGTCTTCCTGGTCTGAAACCTGGATGCCAGACTAGCATTTACACTTTTAGACATGCTCTGCACCTATTTTTGCTCATCTCCCTTGGAAAGGGAGCAACTAAGATAGATTAGAATGTTCTATTTTTAGATATGAAATCAATTCAGTTTAGTAGAATATTTTTATCTTATGTTGGTAATCAAGTCCATATACCAAATAGTTTCCTTTCAAAATTTTTGAAGCTACCCTATCTGCAAGTATGGTCTTGAGATGTCCTGTTTTATTGCTTCCACTCTTCACTGTACCCAGAGGAAGAAACCTTATTCTCTCTCTCTTTTTTTTTTTTTTTTGGTTAATTTTGTTATTGTTGTTGTTTTGGTTTCACAAGTTTAACAATAACACAACAATCTGGAAAAGCTTCTAAAGAGAAAATGCATTTTAAATTTAATGTCTCCTCGACATTCCTAATTTTGGGTGAGAAGTCAACAGATTGTTGCCTGCATAAAGCAGTTCATTTGAATTCCCTGCAGCCTGATTCTGTAAATAAACTATATGGTATTTGCATCTCTTAATCGACATTGCAGCTCCCTGATATGTCTATTGTTTGGGACAGCATAAAAATATTGGTATTTTCATATTTACAGTAGAGCATGTGATACTGCAACTTCACCTATTTTAAGTAGTGTTGAATAAATCAGGATATTGTACTTATGTTTACACTTTCCTGTCTCTGTAGAAGGTGGGCATTGAAATCCATTGAAAAATCTAGACCTAAGAGATTTTGACTGATGAAATCTTTGGCAAAGCGTGGATCTGAAGATGTTTTTCAGATCCTGGTTTTTTGATTTAAGCGTTTGATTGATTTTACTCTCAAATTGGGCTTGCTGTGTATAATCTCTGATACTGTAAATATATGTATGACATACTTTACTACTACCTTCAATAGGAGGATTCAAAAAGTTTCAATAAGATTATTCAAAGAGGTTGCCACACACATGCAGAAAATCACACCCATTGCTTATCTAAAAAGAACGAGCCTTTTAATTTTAAGAGAATAATCAAGTTGCTGGGTTTTCTTTCAGAGTTGAGAGTTGTAGTCTTTTTTTTTTTCTTCTCTCTCTCTCCTTATCTCAATACAACCATTGCAATGGCATGGTGTTTCACACTCTACCTGCCTACTAATAAATTGCAAAAGAGCACATTTCTAAAATAAATGTCATATTCTCCCCAAGGATACTGGGTACAATTGGCAGTGACTTCCACTGAGATCCATGTAGCTAAAGGGAATATTTAGTTTTAAGAACACACAGATTAAATATATGCTATGGAGCTGGTACTACCTAGATATTCCAAGTGGCTATGAATGGCACCAATGACATTCCATTGATACTTTCAGGGACAAGTTTCCACTTGGTCATGTGGAGCTGAGGCTGAAGAACAAAATTAATTTGTAAATAGGAGGGAAAAGGATTTTCAAAGTTTTAAATCTGATCGTGTAATATGACTCAAAAATGTAGTTAGAAGTAATTTAGGTGCATTTTAAAGAGTCAGAACTTACATAAGTTTTCATTGTTCTAATTTCTTCTGCGTTCATATGGGTTCTGCATTCTCCTAGTTTACTCTCATCATCACACTGCACAGATAACAGTATCCTGTTTAATTGATAATTATTCTTTGTAATTCTGTTTAGACAGTTTAATTATTTTGTTTAGTGATTTAATAACAATATTTGACTCCTTATATTTTCAAAGCACTTCAGAATTTATGAATAGCATGAGGTATATGATGGCAATAGTAAAAAATTACAGGTGGAGGAACAGAGACTGGAAAGCTACTTGATTTTGCCAAATTAGTACTGAAGAGTTATTCTTTTCCAAACTTGCATTTGGACCATCAGACCAAATTGCCTTGCCCTTATTTTTCTTAACAGCAAAAAAATCCAAACCAAACCAAAACAAAACAAATATACAAGCTTATAACTTGCTTTAGTTAGTAGTAGTCTAGAAGTTCCCTTCAGAAGACAAAGATAAGAATAATTTATCTATTTCATATGTTAACATTTAATAAAAGTGAATGAGTAGATCCATAATCTATTTTAGGTAATTAGAAGATTTTTTCTTTTTCAAGAGCCTGACTGTATTGGGAATTAGAGCCTTAATGCAATTTCTATCACCTTTATGGTCTGTAAATGAAATGTTTTTGAATGTACATGCTGCATAGGAAGTTTTGACTTCTTTTTAAATCCTTGCCTCTAAGGATGCTGGTGAATATGCAAGTATTTAATACTGTACATTTTTAGATTATTGTAACTAATGACTAGATGGCCATGAGAGTAACTAATTGCCCTCTTCAGTATTTCTGCTAATGCTAGAGGAATTAGCTTTGCTCCAATTGGGCGTATGCTATCTGAAATTATTCCAACTTTTTATCGCAAAATATTTCTCTTGAAAAAAAGTCTTACTTACAAAAAACCCCCACCCAAAACACCCCCCCAAATACAACCTACTCTACTATATTTTGCATTTTTGAGAGTTTTCCTATCTAGATCCACGTCATACAACCATGTTGCATGCTGAGCTGTTAAATGACTCTATATATTTTTGCAAGTATACATAATTGTTGTAAACTCTTCTGTACAGTATACAGCAGGATGTTTCTTCAATAGAACTTCACTTGGAACTCAGAAAAAGAAATTTTTATACATCAAGACTATTTTATACTCCATGTTGCTAATAAAGTAACAGATCACATCTCAATTTAATATATTATCAATCTGTGGCTACAAGCGTCAGTTATCAGCCCACAAACTTCTAGTCCCCAAATTCAACTTCTTCCAAGGAAACCACAGTAAATACTGCAAAGGGATAGATACTCATGAGCTCATAAAACCTTCCTCCTCTGGAGGGAGCAACACCCTCCCCTCCTTTCTCATGAACAGCTCTGCTCCATCGATAGCACTGAATAGCAAACAAGTTCTGTTTGCACCTGTTTCTGAGTGTATAAAAACCCTTTCTGTGGATGAACTGAGGACAATAATCCATGTTTTACCATTCCAGATCAACTACTAGTTATATTTACAAAGAAAATTAAAAAAACAAGATATAAACTATTAATGCAAGCTCCATGTGGCACAGTTTTCTCCATTGTGTACCACCAGAGCAGCCTAAAAATGATTTAGATAATACCAGGGACAACTTCATGTAAAGCTGTGGAAAATCTCCTTAAATAATGTTAAAAATAAATGCCAAGTTTGGTTTGCTGTTGTGTTTTGTTGGTTTTGGTTGTTTTTTGGTGTTTTTTTTTTTTTTTTTTTTTTAAATTTACCATGTATTATTAGATCATTCCTTACAAAGATATGGATTTTTTGGATGTAAATTCACCTCATCATTGTTATTTTGTGATCCATAGATATTGCCAGGCATCCTCTGCTAAGTCTTCATTTGCCAAAGTATCTTCTGCATTTTTAAAGAATTTTATGAATTTGATGACAAAGAAAGGATAAAAAAATTAAATGAAATGTATCATTCGATAACTTTCATAGTTTATCCATGTTACAGTGGTATACCCATGAAATCTAAGAGAAAAATTCTAAACTCATAAACCTATGGGTTTGTTGTCTCGATATTTTATGGCATATGTTTAAGATGGGTCAGAAAACTGCTTGTGCTCCAGTACATTTGTCCATCCTGCAGATTTCTTTCGTATGTTGGAGAAATCCAGATTTATTGATGGATTCATGGAATTGTAGCTGAATGTTGCCTTTTCTAGAATTTACAGAAAGTGATGACAAGTAAAAAATAATGCTGGATACTCAATTCAGGAACTTTTTTCCATATTTGGGGTGCAGTGTTTGCTTACTTCTATGCTACTAGCATGAGTGCTGATCACATTTCTGGTCCCAGCTTAGTCTGTAACATCACTGTGGAGTGCATGATGTATCACGTATGGCAGCTAGCTGTGTCATCAGTTGTATAACACAGTTAAAGCATGTGATCTCACCATTGTAAGCTTTAGAAATATGTTTACTAAGAGATGCTTGTTTAGCTTTTTATAAATGTTCCTTTTCATTCTAATTACCTTTCTACCTACTAAAGAAAAGCATCTGGCAACCCTATAGGATTAGAAATGGAGTCATGCTCTTTGCTTCTATATGAAAGAGACTACAAGATCCATTTTTGATAGGTATTAGACCCTTTTGAAAAGCAACTGGAGCTCTTTACAGGACAGATTTTAAAAAGTGTTCTGTATGCTATCAGGATGTGGATGGGAAGAAAGGCTCTGCAGTTGATGGAAATACACAAGAGGTCTGCTGCAGCTAACAACATTCCCTCCTGCACAATAAAAGTGCCACTACTTAGGCACCCACAAACATAAACGTGTATTACAAAATAGGGTGCATTTGGAAAGCCTACAACAAGACCGATCTTTGGTGAGATGGGAGATTTTGATCTGTGTTGGACCCAGAAGTTTTGTAATGAAAAGTTCTCCCTTTCTCAGAGAGACCAAACCCAACCTGAAAAGGCCCATCATCTTTGTGAGGTGAGGGCACAGAACTGGCAGCAGGCAGAGCTCAGGAGCAGGTGCACACTGCTGCGATCGCTTGGGGAATGTTAGCGACTCCTAAGATTAGTGCTGCTGCATTCCGTAAGGTGACAGAGTTGGCAAATAGTTGACACAAAAAGCGTGCTAGCATGACAAAACCTGCTGGAATGGTACTTTCTGCTCAAACCTCACAGGCAGAACTAGGATGTGAGGCGCAATAAAATGCTTCATGGCACATTTGCAGCTCAAGTGTGATGAAGCAATTATGTTTATGTGATCCACTGTTCCCTCAGTTCTCATTGTTTTAAGATTGCTTCTCTCGCTCCTTCTTTTTTTTTCTTCTCAGAACAGTTGAGTGCATTCAGAAAATAAAGCAAGCCTTTTCAGTCTGTCTGGTAAGAGGTTCAAGATCCCAAACTCTCCTAAATTGAGGGCCTCCTGTATCAAATTTCCACCTGGTGTGATGGTAAAACCAACCTTATCCTCTTAGCTATGAGGCTTAACAGTATGATGGCACAAGCACACTCAAAACAGAGATAAATTATTGTATCATTGACATACGTTTTGGCTTATTCTTCAGAGAATGGAACTACAGTATGATGGCACAAGCACACTCAAAACAGAGATAAATTATTGTATCATTGACATACGTTTTGGCTTATTCTTCAGAGAATGGAACTTTATTGCTCTTCTACCATACCACTTCTTGAAAAAAAACACAACAGTTACTGAGTCATAATATTAACTTTTCTACTTGAGATGTCTTTGTAATTTTATTCCAACTATATAACTCATCTGATGACAATACTTTAATAAGGAACAAAGCTTTGCTATTATATCAAGCTTAATTATATGCCTACTATAGGGATGAAAGTAAAAAGCCTGTAGTGACGAAATAATTTAAAAAACCCAAAACCCATATCATCCTTTTGTGAACAAGGAAGTAGTACTACTGCATAGCTTATGAAGCATCTCTCCTTACTTATGAGAGATTTGCAGAGATTTAATAGTAGTGATAGAATAAGAATAGAGTTAAGACAGGAATTTCTACAGGAAATTTTCAAAAGTCAACCAATTGGTATTTAATGCTAGGGAGAAAGCATGCACAAATGAGTCAAGGGAAAGGTCTTTTTTTTTTTTTTTATAGAATCTGCAATGAAGACACTTTTGCTAAAAAAAGTCTTGTCATAGGGTGAAGGAACACAACAATGCCTCATGTTTTCATGTCAAGTCATGTTACATGTCATGTTCTCCCATAGGCCTTTCTATTGTATCGTGATTACTGCAGGCCCTGGGACATATCCTCTTGACGGGTCAGCCCCATCACCTGAGCAGCCCTGACCCTTCACAGATGCATGTTCAGGGGTGGCCACATGCTGAAAACCTTTCCGTGTTCATAGTTGAACATTACGTGAAGAGATGAGGTAGGCTATAGGTATTGCATAAGGTGAAACCGACTTCATAAGTGTTATACATATACAAAGGTTTCTCAAACCATTATATTAGGCTTCTGTGTGAAATCCTAAGAGATAACTCTGATATGGTTAATGAGACTCACAAGACTGAAACCTTACTAAAGGTTTGGAAATCATGGGAAAAGCTTCATGACCAATGACTACTGTCTTTTATATTTTAAATGAGTTAGCTGTGCACACCATAGCACAGAGCACTCCCATGTGCATTCACTTGTCCCTTTGTAGAACTCCCTGTTGTACATATGTTCACATTCCTATGGACATTTATATACTGTCACAAGTCTTGGACATCAGAATTTAAATCTATATGGAGAGAATAAAACTGTCACTGTCAGGAAGGAAACAGTCAATGTTCTAATGCAATGTTCTAATGATGGATTTACATCATAAATATTTCATTAGTCAAAATACACAACTTTGGCTACTTTTTGATCACTGATCAGTTAGTTTGACAGGGCCAAACAATAACAGCATTAAAGACCTGTCCCCTAGGATTTTTAACTTAAAGATTTGTCACACACTGTTGATTAGTTCCCAGGAAATGGCTAGAATTTAATCTTATTTTACTTTGTAGACAAAGCATTTAGGAAATCATTATTTTACAATCAATTTTTTAATTTTTTTTTTTTTTAGTTTACCAAAACCTAGCAAGGAATCAAAAAGTTCTGTCATTTTTTTAGATCTCAAAAAGGAGCAATACATTCTAGGTCCCAGATAACACAGATCTATGTGAACTACATCAATGTATGATTAAGATACAGTAATACAGAGCCTACACCATAATGTGTGGCAGTCATTCCTGACCTCAGAACTGCCTAAAATTAAGTTGCACCATAAAATTATAAAATAACTTTTACAGCTTCAGATTGTTAGCAAAAATTCATGATATTTAGGCTAATCCTTTAGAATACAATCTGCCAATAACTAAACTGATGCAATGTTAACATTTTCATGATAGGATAAAACCCCTTGAAATGATCAAAATGTGATCTCATACTTAAAAATTTTCAAAATTAAAATTTGTTCTGTATTTGTACAAGGTCTTGCCTAATGAGGTGTTGTTCCATTGCTGGGGGTCCTTTCTCCTATTTAAGAACAAAAATAAAATATTCCATTTTATCATTTGACCTCAGAGAAATCCAGAAGGGATGCTATTATGATGTCTTCCATGACGCTAAAAATAATAAATTGGACCTTGTCTTCTCAGAAACTCATCATGTCATTTTCTCCACATTCCATCTGTATATGTTTTCTGAATATAATGTGATCCTATTCTTTACCCCAGTTGACTTTGCCCCATGCAAAAGTTAAAGAATGAACCACATTAATTTCAATGGCATTGGGTGCTCAGCTCAGTGAATAATATGGATTTTTCAGAAAGGACTTAATAGTATGCTACACAGAACTGATTTGAAAACCAGTAGGAAGATATTCTAGACACATGGTTTGGTGGAGTCTTTTTATCATTTTGGAGGTGCTTGTTTCTGTATGAGCCTCGGAAAGAAGGGCCAATCTGCAAAGCCTAGATATGTGACAAGGCAAGCCTCTGATGCAAATGGTTTACCAAAGACTACCTTAATTTCTTAGAAAAGTAAAGGATTAGGGATTAATAACATGCTGCAAAGGGAATTCAAAGATTTAAACCGTTGTATGCAAATTCAGACACTCGCTGTGAATGGAAATCTGCAAAGCACTATAAAGCCAGAAAATCATTTCACACTAGCTCCAGAGACCTAGTGAGAATTTCCTGGTGTTTTAACAGATCCTTTCCTTTCTCTCTAACGTGTTCTGTAATGTTATGAAATCTGTCTATCTCTTACCAGTTCAGAGAGCAAAGAGATGGTTTTTCTTTTCTAAAATCAGGGCCTTTTCTTTTGAGTTTCTGCTAAGTCCTCTAAAGCTTGATGCTTTCATGCAACTTTATGATGATTTTAAGAGCCATGAAGTAGACAGACTTTTTATTTAACTTAAAGCAAAGCAACCTGCCACTGCTACCAGCTATGGAGCTGAAACATGGCTGTGGGTGCTTTTTATGACCATTTTGTTCCACCTTGCTCTCTGCTCAGTGTAAGTCTCCAGAATTGCCATCACAAATTCAGCCTCTCTGCTGTCGCTAAGCGATGCCTTTTCATTCAATGTAGAGCCTTACACTGATCTCATCATTGTAATCTCTGGCTGTTCTCCCGTAGTGACTGAAACAACATGACTCATATCTGTGATATGCAGTTATTGTCTCCTTTCCTGTTGTTTTGAGGGAAAAAGGGTGAGTGCAAAGTAAGTTTTTGGTCTCTATCTGTGTATATAAATAATTTTAATTGCAAAGTGTATGATGTGCTGAATATTTACTGGCCTTAGGATGCCAGACCGCAGCTGTAAAACTCCTTTGAACTCTGCATTTACAACACACTGTATTCCTTTTTCCAAAGGAATACATTCTTGCCGTGACACATTTTGAGATGAGTCTTATTTCCTAGGTGCCACTCTGTGCAATGATGAAATTCCTGCTCTGCTAATTACTCAGAGTAACTCTGTTAAAACCGGTCCTTAAAAAGATGTCATGGGCAAGCAGGACAAAGCAGAAGGCTCTGACCAGTTTTATCAGGGATGCAAAAACCTCCTTCACTGCTCTGACTCACTGTCAGCAGTTCTGATGTTGTGGGCAGGTGCATTTTAAAGCACACTTGAACTTATAAATGCTATTTCTGATATTCTGCTTGTTTCCCTGAGAACGATGGTTTTACTAAAAACTCGGGAAGTTTTGCAATAATCTATGCCAGTACAGAACACATTCAAAATGGAGATTCTTACTGAGGTTTGTAGTGCTTTAGAAAGATGTTAATATTGCCTCTGCCCACATGCAGTATGTTTTCCAAAGAAGAGAAAAAATACATTGGAAAATTACAGGGAGATGGTGTGAGCTTGTTTCAATAAGCAAGTTTAACTCTCCACTTTGAGGAGTGAAGTCTCCTGGGGCCTTTTGCATCTCAAAATATATGCTTATTGCAATGAAATAGAGGGAGAAACTTCAGAAATGGAGGTGACCAGCTGACTCCCGGTATCAGTGACTCTATCTGTCCTCTTTTATTACCTGTGCAAAGACTGCCATGAAGTCAGCTGAGAGGTCACTGTGGAATTCAGAAAACACAGAGTAGGTTGGTTTCACATCCCCTCTTTGTAAATTGCAATGGAAATAGTTAAGTTGCTATACTGGTAAAAAAGAACAACTTTGTATTGTGAGAAACTTTCTTTCAGTTTTCAATTCATATGGTGCCTCATTCTACCTTGGGTATAAGGTTGCTTACAAATTAGAAAAAATCAACTAAAGCCAAGTCTTTCCATATACTGCTAAAGTTTGTCAAGTCCCTAAAGACAAGATCTTGAGGAATATAAATTGTGAAGGTGAACAGGACTTATATGGGAGCTGGTTGCCCTTCTTTTCTAGGACTATAACTGTTGTACTTATGCTGTGAACAAAATGGTTGTATAATTTTAGTTCAGTTTTCGCATTAACTATGTTCTCTTATTACCAGGGGATCTTGAGGCAAAGCTGATGGCAGTACAATTATGGGGTATAGTTTTTTTGGTTTTTGAAGGTGATTTAGGGGTCAGCAATTTTGCTCAGACAGGCTGAGTAGAGATGAATGATCTTGGGCTTTATGTTCCTTACTTGGTTTTCCTAGCATCTTCTATTCCAAGGACAACTAGAACATAGCCCAGGATCCAGCCATAAGTAACATTTTGGTCTCTTTTGTTATATGACTTTGTAAGTCTTCACCAATCATATAAATTTCTTTATATGCTGCCAAGGTTGTTTGTATAACTGCATAGTCTGTGCAAAAAAATAAATCTATACCTAATTTTTCTTGGGTTTTTGTTTGCTTTTTTGTTTGTTTGCTTTTTTTTTTGGGGGCGGGGTGGTTTTTTGTGGTTTTTTTTAGAGAAAAGAAAGGATAGGGTTAGAAACACTGAAAAATGGCTACAGGACAACAAAGAACCTCCAGAACTGAATATCAACTATTATCCCTGTCTGTGAAAAGAAGCTTCACTCTCTGCCCCTGAAAGAGCACTGTGTGCACCCCTCTAACATCCCAACCTGGAATTGACACTATCTGGGTCCCACCTTCTTATGACAGTCAAAAGCAATTGTATATGATGACTCTCTGCTAATCTTTACCTACCTATCTTTCCCTGATTCTCGCAGGGGGGTTGTACTAGATGACCTCTGGGAGTCCCTTCCAGCTCTAGCTATTCTATGATTCTATGATTCTATACCTAGCCATTTGATCTTCAAAAAGCTGAGCATTCACAGTTAAGAATTAGTAGATCTATTTCTTAAAAGGATTTTTTTAAGGGTTCAGTTTTTCTTACAGGTCCCTGGTTAAGAGAAAATTTTCCATGGTATGATGGAGTGACAGCCTCAGTTCTTACAGTGGAGAGTCTGTGCAATTTATTGGTTTTTTTTTTCTTGAAGATACGGAAGCAATGTTTGCTGTGCAATTACAACATAGCAGAACAGGAGCTCCTATAAAATCATGAAGAGAGTTGAAAGTGTAATCTGTAATCTCTTACTCCTGGAGAAGACAGACTGTCATGTGAACAGGAATTTTGGCTCACAACGCACAGTTGCCCCAGGCCACATGGGAAGGATCTGCTGAACCTAGGCCTCTCTGCTTTTGGGACATGTACTCTGATCCTGGGAGGGCTCTGGTGGACTCAGTGTAGTTGGCATGCTATGACATCAGAGCAGGAGCAAGCTGTCTAGATCACCCGAAGGAGATCCATGGCCAATCCTGGTAGCACCCACTGAAAAGGTGCACCAGGACATTTTGACTGCAATTTGGCTAAATCTGATATTGAAATGGAGAAGACTCCAATCCTCATTTCTCAGGCCAAAATGCTGTTGTAAAGTATGAATAGATCAGAGAGATACCTGGGAATTTGTGTTGGTAAAATTACCATCTACTGTCATTCTTTGAAGTACCTGAACCCTTACTGAAATTTAACACCCATCTCTCCTAAAGAAAAAGAAAAGCCTGGTGCAAAAATATGGAAAATTGCAGCATGAAAAGTTGACCTAAGGCAAACTCATAAGCTGCTGAAAACTGGGATTTCTTAGAGGAATGTATTAGGGAGCTTCATATATGAATTCCTAGCACTGTCCAGTGCCAGAGAAAGTCACTTTCACTTACTTCAGTAGCTTATGAACGATACAGATTTTATGTTAGATTCCTGCTGAGATGGCAGTACAGAACGACTTTAATTACACAACCTGTGCTACAACTAAAGAATACAACTTTTAATCAAAATTGACAGTTTGGTAACGAAATACCACAGCACTTTAATTTTTGGCAGGTGCTAACCAAAGGGCCAAAATATTATCTGCTTCACACAGTTCCCCACCGAACTATTGTTTATAGAGGTTGCTTTGGCCTCAGTGCAGAAACATCAATTAACTGAGCTTCTGATCAGAAATGTTAATTGGAGCATCTTTCAGGCTTTGTCTTTGAGTAAGACTAAGGACTTTACTGCATATTTTTCTGAAACTTTTGTTTGGGAAGAAGGCTAAGAAGCTTGAAGTTAGATATTTTGCAACAGAAAAGGAATGATTGCTTGACAGGTTTAAAAATTCATGCTTGACAGAGCAGTTATTGCTGTTTGATAGTAAGACTTAAATGCTCTTCTTTATTGGGTGAGAGGCTGAAGAACAGAAAGACTATCAAAATAAAACTTTTAAAATATATATCATTTTTTTTCTTACTTAATAATCCAAAGTTAAACATGCATTTTAATCAAAAAATCCTCTGAACTTTTCTGTTGGGTCAGAGAAAATAGAACAAATTTAGTGCTCTTTCCAGTCCATTTGTTGATCTACATACAGAAACTGCATTACACAGTTGTGTTAGCAAAGGCAAAGCTTTTCCTTCATTATCTGTGGAAATTGACTTTGGACAAAAGCCATGCTTTTGAATGGTAAATTCAGACTTTCAAAAAATAACCAGGGATATGTTTTTCAATATCTCAAAGGTTTCTCTCGTATTTGCATTTATTAAAGCATTTTGGGACAATATAAAGTTATCTCATGTTTTGTTTTCTAGTTAGATATTTCTATGCATTACATAAAATGGTAAAGTCCATTTCCACTGACTTTTGCTAACCTGACCAGTTCTTTCTAAGATTTCTTTTTTTTTTTTTCCTTAATATGTTAATAGAGATCGCTGTCTTGATCAGCCTTACAAATAGATCAAATTACATGCATTTCTTTCAAAAGAAACCATCGTTCAGGATAAAGTGAGGACATTCAACCCAGTATATTGACAATTACATGTTATTCCTCGAAAAAGTTTTCAAACTTTAAGCTTTTGTTGTAGTCTCCTATATCAAACAATACATATGTCAGCTTTCTTGAATTTCAGATTAAGGTTTCACAGAATCATGGAATTAGCTTGATTGGAAGGGACCCTTTAGATTGTTAAGTCAAACTATCACCCTAACCTGCCATTCACCATACTGTTGTATCCCTCATATCCATCAACTATTTCTTCATTCAATATTCATTGTAGTCTTTTTTTGTCCCTATTTAATCTTTTGAGCATTTCAAAAGATTTTAATTTATTATTTTTATCTTTCATATTGATATTTTTATTAATTTTAGTATATTTATTTTACCTATATATCCAAAACCTAATTTTTTGTTTTTCCTTCAGTACCAACCACTAATTCAGACTCAGGGGAGAAGATTCACTATGAAGTTATATTTAGAAACATAAATTTTCATCTCCACTTTTTCTCAGCTATGTGGGGATGTTTTTGTCAATGATAATATTTCTACCGTAGTGCTTATTCCTATATATTGTTTAGAAAACATCATTTACATATTCGGGGACTATTGATTGTACATAAAAAGGTCATACATTTGATTTTAAAATTATCTTTAAAATTAAAAGGGGAAAAATATTATCTTTTGAAGTTGAAAAATAATTTTAAAAGGACAGTCTTTCAAATTCATTTCCAATGTTGTTTTTAAGATTTATTATCAAAACCTTTGAGGTTCAATTTTTTTTCTTCTTTTATTTTCCCAGTAACTTTACAGTAGGGGAGAAATATTCCCCTTTGCAACTCTCATTACTCTTTGTCTATGCTGCAGCTAAAGCCCTAGCTCAGGAAATAGCTGAACACATCCTTTTTTTTCATATTGGAGTCAAAATACCAGCATGTCCTCCCTTGAATCTAGGTCAAATTTTGTATACCTTTCTATACTGAAATGCATATAACCATTGGAATACATTTTATTACAAAACTACTTTATTAAGTGTTCTATACAATTAAATAATTAAAACAAAATATCTACATGAGAAATAACTTGATCTATACAGGAAAAAATAATTAAAATCCTAGGTAACAGTGTTAAGGATTTATTTTAATGGTCTAAGTACAATGCCTGAAATCCCAGCAGATTCCACCGAGTTCACCATCCTTTCAGAATAAAAACAATGAATTCTAGGCATAGTTATGGACTGAGTCCATAAGTCTTCCCTTCAGCTAGATTTATAATTAGCTTGTTAGCCCTGCTACAGCTTAAGAAAAATGACCTTTTAAGAGTCAAGATATCCTTTCTCATGATAGCATTGGAGTTATGACAGCAAAAACTTGCTATGTTTGTTTATTGGTCTTGCAGTCCATTACAGTTTTACTTGTTTGCACGACAGGATTATTTTTAAAGTCAAATTATTCAAGAGTTGGAGAGTATATTTCTGAGAATATCAACCATGGAAGTTCAACAGACATCTGCTATCCTACAGGTGGACATTCACCCCGCTAGATTTTTCTTTACAAATGTGTAAATGTTTCACCTAAGGATCAAAAGAAGCTGTATCTCAGGAGAAGAGAGGGTTAGAGGAGGGAAGGTGTAGATTGGGTATCAGAGGAAAGTTCTTCATGTAGAGAGTGGTGAGATGCTGGAACAGGCTGCCCAGTGAGGTGGTGGATCCCCTAACCCTAGAAGTGTTGAGGGCCAGGTTGTATGGGGCCCTGGGCAACCTTGTCTAGATCTGGGCTTGGAGGTTGGTGGCCCTGGCTGTGGTGGTGGGGTGGTTGGAACTTGGTCCCTTCCAACCCAGACCATTCTGGGATTCTGTCACCTGTATCAGAAAAGCAATACTAATACGCTAGTGATTTCGCTGAAGTGTCAAACTCTTCAAGGAACTCTCTGGCAACTTTCTCCACCATCTGTAACTACTGCAGAGTGCTAGTGGTAACTCTGACAGAAATGTAAGACCCGACATTCCTTAAGTTTGAATTCTGTTATAGAAACTATTATGTCACAAAAAAATGTTCTGCTCAGAGGCTCAGATAAGCAAGGTACTTAGGATTTCAACAAAACTCTGCATGACTTGTAGTCCTACGCTTTTAAATGACAAAAGTTAGGCCCTAACAACCTGCTAAATTGGTGTCAGAAGAATGAGAAGAATGACATCACACATTTTGTTGGTTTTGTGATTGTTTGTGTTTTTTTTTCAAAACACCTTGATATCTTCTTTTCTGTGTGATATTAATCTTTGTGAAATAGCAGACAAGACCCAAAGGAACAGCTGGGAAGAAGGGGAGATACAAGCTACAGAGGGGACTCCACAATCTCCCTTATACTTTGTTAGGGTTTTCTTTAAGGATTTACATATATCAGACATCAATCCATCTGAAATTCTCTTTCACCCCTCCCTTCCCCTTTTTTTTAACAAATCCTCACATAAGGTTCTATTGAAAGTACAGAAAAAGAATGTACAATTAATATGCCTCTGTGAGAAAAAAAAGAGAAAGAAGCCAAGAGGCATGCAGAACATTACTTAACATAATAGCAAAGTATTTGATAAGAATTCTATCTACTAGTGCAAAATAAAATATTTCTCTTAGCTTCATAAGAGCTGTCGGATGGTGAACAATGCTTTTGTCAAGAAAGGAAATGTTTTTCCAGTGGTTGCACAAACAGAATAAACGAGAAAAAGAACATTATTTTATATAAATGATCAATCTCTTCATGGTCCTTGAGGCTCGTTTCAGAACAGAATTCTGCAGGGCTACACCAGGGAGTCTGTGATGCATGTAATAGAATCAAAGAGCTCCAATACAATTCCAGACTGGTAGGATCTTTATTTATCTCTAAGCTTGCTTTTCCTAACAGTGGGCCTAGATTTAATGACCTTGGTAAGTTACAAAAGACCATCAAACTGATCTTTGAAAATAGATTTTACCTGTAGCTTCATCTAGTAGCTAATATAGGTGGTATTTTACTTCAGGAAACTGATGGAAATGACAAAGCCATATTACATATAAAGCATCTTAACATATAAGCAGATTTGACTATTCTTACTCTAATATTTTTCCACAACTTTGAAGTGCAGGATGCAGTTGCAAAACATTCTAAAAGAAAACATCCTGAATTGCATTAAATTACCTTGTGCTATAGTAAAAAAGCTTTTTCTGGATATCTCAGTGGAAGCTAAGTAGTGCTATGTAGGTCCACAAATGATTGCAGAAAGACATAATCGGTTTCTTTAAAGCAAACAGTCCATCTCCACTCCGCTGCTTGCTCTTACCCTTTTCTGCACAGACACTTTCAGCAGTTGCAGGAACTTTGAAGTACATGTAAATTTTCATGACCAAAGATGACAAAATCCTTTATAAAGGGAGTGCCACAATATCTTTCCTTATTTTCTTCTAGCTGCTGCCCTATATACCAATGGAAATAATTATTTTATGGAAATAAATAGCAATGCTTATCTGTGTTCTAAAATAGACTCTGTTTAACCTTAACCCTGGAGTGAGAGCACTGCAAGTATGGAAACAGAAGTGAATTGTGCAACCTGTATGATAACAGAAAACATAGAAGCCACTGTCCTTTTGACCCACATGCCTGCATATATGGAGTATTTTAATTTTATGGTAAAGAAATCACATTAAGAGATTCTTTGTGAAAAACAGACCAACTACCAATAGAAAGGACATCAGTCTGTATTGCTAACAGTGTATGTACCCTTTCACGTGTAATGTTCACTACCACCAATTTATTGAAGCAACAAGAATTCAGTCATAGATTAAAAAAAAAGCAATTTCACAGTGAAAAGTATCCTTTTCATCCCCCAGCTATTTTTAAAACATAGCATATATTTCATTCAAACATGGAATGCTGCTGCACCTGCGTAAAGGAAATTTGGGTTTTTAGAATAAATTACAGAATGGATTGTATAATTTGTTTCACTTGTTCTCACTCCTTTTTTTCCCCTTGAAATGCAGGTGAAGTAAAGGAGTTCAATGTAAAAGAGTGAAAATCTTCAGGGATTTGATTTCAGATTTGCATCCAAAATCAGTATTTTATTTCCCAGGGATCATCTGAGAAAAGCTGGTTCACAATTTAAAGCTATCCACTAATCTAGGACATGTACACACCTTCACTTAATCACCTACACTTTCAAGATAAATGATGCAAATGGAATTTAGTTATATTAACACACAGTAATTAATGGCAAACGTTGACTTTTTCCTACAGATGTTGCCAGATGATGCAGACCTAACATCAGGACAAACAGCAGGATAAAGGTTCACTGGATTATGCTGCTAGTTGCCCAATAGTGTGTGGACATGTCTGTAGGAAAATTCCAGAACAATGGTGTCAAAGGCAGAGCTGGTGTCAAAGGTAGATTAAAAAAACCAACCTGTCAATTTTCATTATTATATTTTTTTTTAATTACTGGAGGGACATTATCTGCAAATTTGAGCAGAGAAACAGAACCACTTTACATCCCCATTCTAAGATCACTGGTCAAAATAAATACATAATTGACTTAAAACTTTTTCTGGACTCCCTGGCTCAATCTGCCTGAGCATTTCCCATCAAACTGTCAGAACAGGAGCAGCTTGTTAAAAAAGTTGTGACTGTTAAGAAATTAATTTATCTCTTTTATGGATGATCATAATCTCATTTACAGGCTGTAAACATGATTAGCTAACAAGACCCTCAGCTGCAAAATGCCAACCTCACAGAAAGTTCATGATTGCAAAAAGAGGAGAGGGAGAGAGAAAGTGAGAGGGAGAGAAGAATAGGACTATTTCAGTTGGAAGTAACCTACAGTAATGATCTAGTCCAACATCATGACCAATTCAGTACTGCTCAAAAGTTAAAGCATGTTATGGACATTGTCCAAATCTCTTTTTTTTTTTGACATTGTCCCAATTCCTCAGTACTGACAGGCTTGGGGTATCAACCACTTCTCTAGGAAGCCTGTTCCTGGCTTGACCACCCTCTCAGTAAAAAAATGCTTAATATCTAATCTGAACCTCTCCTGGCACAGCTTTGAACCATTATTGCTTTGAAATACTCTTGCCCTATTTGATTGAAAGGTACTGTCTGGCATCTGTTGGTTTAAGGCACTCTGTGACTAAGGATAGCTTCACACTAGGTAGGAGTAATCTGATGTGCAGAGGTTAAGGTTCATCTCACCTATCTTTGGCTGACTAATTGCTAAATTTCTAGACTAAGATAGCTGTTTAGGCTCCTTTGTCAGGACTTGGAGTGACTGCCACCTCTGGGGGATGAATCATCCCACCTACTCAGATGATTACCTCAAGCTGATTAGCTTTGCCTTAGGCAACTCACTGTCAGACAGCTGCAGCTGGTGACTCCTACTCACAGTAATGCCAGACTTTCATAGCATTAGACTGCATCAAAAGAGGACGTGATATAAATTTTAGGCAATATTTACCCATTTGAAAAAGGTCACAGGCAGATATTACAGGGAAAAAGGAGGTTTCCCCTGTTGCACAATTACAGACAGGCATAACATTTCCATGTCCCTGTGCCACAAGTGATTAAGTTCTGTTTGGGGAGCCCACTGCCAGTGTTGTGGAGGGTTCTCCTGTCCTTGCTGCCTCATCCTTGGCTCTCCAGCATTATCAGAAACCACTAACAGTGATAAGGCCATGGGATGGGGGAGAGAATTGGGAGCGTGAAAGCGAGGAACTCATTGGCTGAGATGCAGACAGTTTAATGAGTAAAGCAAAAGCTGTGCATGCAAGCAAACCAAAAAGGGAATTCATTCACCACTCCCCATGGACAGGCAGGTGTTCAGTCATCTCCAGGAATGCAGGGCTCCTGCACATGTGATGGTTACTTGAGAAGACAAACACCATCACTCTCAACATGGCCCCCTTCCCTCTTCTTCTTCTTCCCTCAGCTTTATATGCTGAGCACAACATCATATAGTGTGTTGGCCCAGCTGTGTCCCCTCCCAACTCCTTGTGCACCCCCAACCTACTCTCTGGTGGGGTGGGGTAAGAAATAGAAAAAGCCTTGGTTCTGTGTAAGCACTGCTCAGCAGTAACAAAAACATCCCTGTGTTATCAACAGTTTTCAGCATAAATCCAGAACAGTTTTTATAAAGAAAACTAACACTATCCTTGTCAAAATGAACATAAACACCAAATATTGAATGATTTATGGAGGTTCCTCAGTGCATACTGCTGGTTTACCAATTTAATTAACTACATGCCTCACTTTCCAGACTTCTAATGCCTTACTGACTTGTTTAAATACAATCCAAATATATTAAATTATTAGACCTTACTTAGTCCCATTAAAGTATAAATCTATAGTTAGGAAACTATTATTTTGACTGACTTCGTAGTTTTAAATATAATTAATTCATTATGGACCATAACAAACATAAAATATAGTACTCTTACACATCACAATGTATATTAACTTGTATATCCTATTAAATATCTGAGACTGTCCTGCAATTTCAGAGAAAAAGAAAAGATTTTTCCTTAAATCTGTATGGACACATGGAGTAAAAGGACATTCTGAACTGGATTACTTAACTATAGGTACATCAGCTGACCATCAGCAACTCTGAAACTGAGAGTGATATTTCTGAGAGCAGCTCTTTTGATTCCTAGAGTTTGAAGATTCCTTTAGGGATTTTCTTCCTTCCCACAGCTTTCAGGCTTATTCTGTGGAAGGGACCCCTGTACAAGATATTGCCTGGGAATATGGGCTTTGTATGCTCTGGGTCATAACTTCTGGGGTCAGCAGGTTTGTCCCAGAAGTTTCTATTAAAGGAGAGAAAGATACAATGGAAAAGAAGGCCTTATGCCAAATGCAAAAGTTATATGAACTTTATTCCTTCTTTTTCACGTTCTGGGTGTTTATTATCTATCAGATTGTAGACTATGTTGGTGACAGTTTGTGTGTTCCTCCCTGATTTTATTGTATACAACACTGTCTAGCCCTGCATGTGACTATATTGACAAAAAGTGTAATGTTTTTGTGGTCAGTAAGACCTATCTGAATAAACACTTGTTTTGCGACCGAACAGGTATACAGATACCTGCTTATGGAGAAGTAAACCAGCTTTTGTTCCTAAAGTTGAGAGCTAGACAACTCTTCCTTTCTCTGACAGCAGCAGACCTTGACGAATAAATACATCTTTCTACAACAACCAAGAAAGGAACTACACTGCAGCTTTCCTCAAGGAGATGAGTCATCGTATCTTATATATGGATCTGTCTTCAATGTTTGCATGACCTCAGCTGAAGCTGAATTGATGGTATTGACCTTTCCTTCATTTTCTCAGTACTACAGACATCAACACTAATTTTGATAAGGTTCAGTGAGATATGAGAGATTTACAGCGCAAAATGTCTGAAATAAAACTGATGTTACACAGCTTCAGAAGCAGTCACAAGCTGAAGCTCTAGTCTGGATGAGCAATCCCAGACAAGGCTTAGTCTACAGTAAAATCTAAACTGGTAGTTTCTATAATTTGTTTTATCAGATATATGAAAGGACAGAAGAAAAAAGTTCCAAATCATAACTATTAAGGTGAGATAAAAATTTTTAAAAATAAAGTATACCATGAAGAAATGCATGGGAAAAACCTCAATATTGTATTTTGGTTTTAGTTTTATTTGTTTGGGGTTTTTTTTGTTGTTGTTGTTTTGGTTTGGGTTTTTTTTGTGGGTTTTTGTTTTTTTAATATTAATGTCTTTGAAAGCAGAAAGGCAAGAAAAGAAATTCTGAGTTACTTATATGACTAAAACTGACCACCAAAGGATTATTAAAAACTGTATGGTGTCTCACTTTTCCTAGCACTCACCACAAGAAGAAACAGCTACGTCTGAAAGTCATGTAGTGACTGGGTGGGTTGTGGGGTTTTTTTATTGTTTTTTTGTTTTGTTTTGTTTGTTTGTTTTTTTAAACTCTATTAGAAAAGATCTCTGGACCTTTGTATTCCAGAAAAGCAAATATGAAGATGATGACATGCCTGCCTACACTATTAACGGGAATTATAAATGAAGTACCATATTTTGCATAGACACAAATCTCTAGAAGCCACTTGTGACTTCATAGATGTTGAAGAACTTTGGATGGCATTAGCTGCTGTATGACAGAAAATCTTATCTTAAAACACAGACTATGCTGCAATATCAGCTATATTGATGACTGACTGATTTTTTCAGCATGAGAACTGTTCAAATGCTGCCAGTGGCCGGATTTCTCCTGACTGCAAGGGAAATTGGATTTGATCCAGTAGTGAAATAAAACTGTTCAAGAAAGTAACAATAACTGAAGCCTTGGTTTGGTAACATGAGTCGTAAGAATCCTCTAAGATTTCAGAATATCTTTTAATAGTACATTAGGCTTGTACTAATCTATTTAAGGATAAAGATTTGTAAAAGCATCTTCTTATCGATCTCTCCAACATGCTGTCATTTGCTGTCTTTTCCTCTGAAAATTCCTGCGTATAGAATGTGGATGGGGCACTATGAACTCCAATGAATACTTGCTCAGATGAATTGTATGCAGAAACCTAAGTGGGTGTAGGAGAAATAAAAGTACTACTACATGGTGCTTAAGGGCTGCTCATGCTGCTCTCCTGCTCTCTTGAAATCAACATCTAGTATGCCTCTTTGAAAGTCTGGAAGGAATCAGTGGGAAAAAAACCCAAACAAAAACCCCAATATACCTTGTCCCTCTGATATGTGGTTTCTTTATTTTATAAAAATTAAAAACCCCAACTTTTAAAATAAAAGATACCAGAATAAAACAGAACAAATACTTTGTTTATATGTGCAACAGATAAAATACATTTTTGTAGCTATTGCATAAATTTATTCCAGCACCCTGTGGTACTGGGAATCAGACAGCATGGGCATGGTGGTGGAGATTCTCATTTCCCAGAACTAGGAAATAAGGCTGAAGCATCTGATTTAGAAGTCTGGTCTCCCCATAATTCCTCCACAGTCATTAGAAGATGGCTGAAACCTCTACAGCAAGAGATTAGCTTTCACCTACATTGTTTGTGCAGGAAGCCTTGGAAGAGCCAGTGTTTCACCAATAAGCAGCACAGGGCTTCTCAGGAGAAATCCTCGTGCCTTATGACTATCTGGTGGCAGTTGTATAAATGCCCTGGCAACAGCAGATGAGTTGGAAGATGTCTGGAGCTTAACCACATGACAGGCAAATATAATCTGAGAAGGGACCTGACCACACTGGACCCATTGGCTGAGACCAACAGGGTGAGGTTCAATAAGGCCAAGTGCAGAATCCTGCACCTGGGACATAACAACCCCCTGCAGCGCTACAGACTTTGGGAATAGTGGCTGGAGAGCAGTCAGGTGGAGAAGGACCTGGGGGTGTTGGTTGAGTGGCAACTGAATATGAGTCAGCAGTGTGCCCAGGTGGCCAGGAAGGCCAACGGCATCCTGGCTTGTATCAGAAACAGGATGGCCAGCAGGTCTAGGGAGGTGATTGTGCATCTGTATTTGGCGTTGGTGAGGCCACACCTCTAGTGCTTTGTCCAGTTCTGGGCTCCACACTACAAGAAGGACATCGAGGTCCTAGAACATGTTCAGAGGAGGGGAACCAGGCTGGTGAAGGGTCTGGAAGGCAATTCTTATGAAGAGTGGCTGAAGGAACTGGGGTTGTTTAGTCTGGAGAAGAGGAGGCTAAGGTGAGATCTTATCACTGCCTACAATTACCTGAAAGAGGTTGTAGAGAGGTGGGTGATGGTCTCTTCTGGCAAGTGACAGGTGATAGGACAAGGGAAAATGATCTCAAGCTGCACCAGGGCAGGTTCACATTAGATGTTAGGAAAAAGTTCTTCACTGAAAGAGTTGTTGGGATGTGGAACAGGCTGCCCAGGGAGGTGGTTGAGTCGCCATCCCTGGATGTATTTAAAAGATGGGTAGATGAGGTGCTTAGGGATATGGTTTAGGAGAGGGCAGGTAAGGTTGGACTTGGTGATCTAAAAGGACCTAACCTAGTCATTCTGTGATTCTGTGATTCTCTATTTCTCAAGTCCATTGGATGCCTAAGCAAATATGGCTCCTAACTCTTCATGCACTAATTTTGTTGTCTGAAGATTCATAAGGTGATGTGTTTTGGTCTTTCATCAATGGATGGTTTTCATTCATTGTTCTGACTTTATACCTTCTGGCTGGTCATTTAAGTAAAATATCATTTCATACTACACCACTGCTAAGGGGAGTATTCCTAGACAGCACCAGGTCTTGTTGTATTAGCACAATAAATCTGGTTCAGTGGGTCATTTCTGGTTCAGAGCCTGAACTGATGTGCTTTGCTATTAGTCAGTCTAACGATTTGTCTTCACTGAGATAACAAGAACAGGCTCGAGCTTTTCAAACCGAGCATTTACATTCTGTTCCCAGATGCTTTTTTTTTCTTCGGGCATGAATCATGATGGGGCATCTCTTTGGTGTGGCTTACTTGCTTTCTACTGACATGTCCTAAGTGACACTAACACAAGACAACATGTGTCAAAAAAACCCCCCAAACCGCAACATAGAAATGCTTCTTTATTTACAGGTACATTTAGATGTAATGTATTAACTATGAGCACTGTTACACCAACATACCAGGCACAACTCATTTTGGTAGAGAAACCTGCACTTACAAGGACATATCTGAATTTGAAACAAGCAAAGAAGCAAGATACTCATACTGTTATAAAAGCACGTCGGACCAGACTTTGGGCATGTTAAAACACATTCAGAGGAATACTGGTGTCAGGTGCACCAAAGCCAGTGAGAATTGCTAATTAGAAGTTTTCAGGGGATACAAAAGAACAGGCAAGATATTACATGAAAATCATAAACCAAATATAAATTTAAAAGTAAAATATGTGGAAAAAAAGACCAAAAGAGTCAATCTTTTCTTTTACTACATTATGTTAACTACCGCTTGCAATTGTTATAAATGTCACTTGAAGGCTTCCAGCTGTTCTGCAATGGGTTTGTTTTTAAAGCACTGACTGAATAGAATAATTGTTTTGCAATGTTGAACAGTATAGTGTGTTGGTTTTGCTTCTGCTTTTTAATATATTTAACTGAATAATCAAATCATGTTCATGCCTCAGATACCTAGGATGTGGTAAGAAGTATTTGCTTTAGGTATGTAAAGGCTACATATTCACTTAAGTGATCTGTCTAAGCTGTAAGTTTTCATTGTGCAGGATATATATGCCTATGACTCTGATTAAGTTAAACCACCCATGTTTCAAGACTGATGTTTTAGTTGTTGTTCAACAGTTGGTTCTCTAGTAAAAGAAAAATTCACTCTTTACGGTTTTGTACTCTGTGGTTATCTACATTACAATCTCCAACTTCTGCAATCTAGTTTCTTAATTAGTATAGCTATTTCAAGCTGTAAGTTTGGTTTTATGAGCCTCTTTCCTGATACCATCCATAAATTCCCCATCTCCCCTTTATTGTTTTATAAGCTGGGTGGCCTGAGGCCCTGATTCTCTTCTCATGTTGGTTTTATTCTGTGAAATAAATCTAACATCTTCAGGGAAGTTACTTGTGATTTAAAACCACAGCAAAGGAAAGCCAAAGCTTCAGGTTATAGCGGTACGATCAAACACAATTGAATTGTGGTGACTTAACAAGCTGTCTCCTGTCAGCTGAGCAGCTACCAAGCTAGCATGCTTTTAGTGCAATTAATTATGAGAGAGTATAACTTAGCTTAAATGAATCAATGAGGGTGAAGACAACAGAAGATATCAGAGTAAATAACTGTTCTAGGTTACTTAATGCTTGACCACGTGCTGTAGCAGCTTTGTCCTGTAACCAAAAGCTGTGGACTACACTCTGGGATCTGGGCATTTACCATCCTGGTCTTCTCACCCCACTGCTAGGCTCATCCTTCTCTGCCATGTTATAGATCCCCATTTTAGGGTCAGTGGAGGCAAACTTTCACTTTTAAGCTGTGATTTATATGACCTGTATTTGGTGATTAATCATAGATGAGAGGAATTTTATCCTAGAGCCCATTAACTCTTTTAAATATCATCCCAGTAACTGTCAAAGGAGAGAAAGCTAACTTTGAGTTATGCATTGACACTAGTAGAATCCCACCTGAGTGTCATGTAGACAGGCTTTATTTACTCAATGTAGTTACTAAGACTGAAGTAAGGTGCAGGTCTGCTTTGATCTCGTTCTTTCCTTGGAACTTAGAGTGGGATTTGTCTCACCTACTTTTGTAAATCTAAGATGTAATCATTTTTCGACTAGCAAAGCCAAGCTAAGCAAAAAGTCTGTAATCCCTCTGCAATCAAAGGAAACAGCCCCTTGCAGAAGTAAATACATTTTATTTCTTTATATGTGTATAGGTCTCTGCCCTTTATGACACAGGACAGATATATCATACTCCAGAGGTGCCTTTTTCTACATTTTCTTAAAACTGTAATCTAGACAATCAGGTCAGATGGGGACAGGGAAAATGAATCTTTCAGCGTGAAGTACCTGAGAACCAACGTGCTACACTTTTTCTTTATTTGTCCTTTCTGTGTCTTTTCTTATGCAGATTTTTCTTCCTCCACAGGTAGAAGGGAGGACCATATGTTTTTCTCAGACAATGTAAAAATGCAAAAATACATGCAGTTAGAGAAGTTTTTTCAGGTCAGAAAATTGTAATCGTAGTCATCAGAACACAGCACATAAGAACCTGTGGTGCCTTGCTAAATTCTGTGAGATACTAGCCTTGGTTAACAAACCTTTCTCTTACACCCAGCTAGAACTCATAGAAAAAGTTATAGCAATCTGGTAACAGACAGTCAACTTAATCACTGACTCTGCAGAGGAAAAAAGACATTGCAAGGAGCAAAAGTCTAAAATCAACAAAACCAAAAAAA
Organism: Heliornis fulica; assembly: GCA_013399135.1. Classification (NCBI taxonomy): domain Eukaryota; kingdom Metazoa; phylum Chordata; class Aves; order Gruiformes; family Heliornithidae; genus Heliornis; species Heliornis fulica. Next base: position 603,669 of record VXBZ01000402.1, on the reverse strand, counting down.
ATATAGTGCACAGTCCTCCATCCTTTACATCATTAATTTGCAAAGAAACCGAAGACCAACATTTGATTTTACATTAGTGACAACTCCTGAAATTTAAGCTTTATAGACTTATTAAATCAGTAAACAAGAACTGTGCATCATGAACAGGGAATTGAAATGGTAACTTGACTTTTTTGTTTTCTCCATCACAAATCGCTCTAGACAGATCAGTAAAGCTTATCATAATTTAATCAATTCTCCATCTTAGTTGTCTGCTTTCAATAATCTAGAAAAATTGCTTAATAAGAGTGAATAGTACAGGGTAAAAACATGAATTTGTGCTCAGATTCAGGAGGAAATGCAGACCATTGAAGAAATCTTTAGCTAAAATAAACTGCAGCTATGTTTACCTGCCAGTGCAGAAATTATATTGTAGGGTTTTGTCCTGTGTAATTTATGACTTGAAAACATTTGAATAAACTCTGAAGAAAAACATGGGAAACTCACTGTGACAAAAACTATAATTAAAAATAAAACATTTTTTAAGTGTTTGGGTTTTTTTTTAAACAAAGAGATAAAGTCATGTTGTATTTGTGTGTATTTGCATTTTATTATATGTTTGTAAAGCACATAAGAAAAATGCAGCCTTCATGTTGATAGAGATTGATAGACTATTTCCACAACACTTGGGATATGAATAGTAGTAAAGAATTATCCACGAAAACAGCGTAGCAAAAGCAGTCTTGAATTAAATGGCATGCAAAGCTCTGAAGGAGACTATGAATATAGAAGGCAATCATTAAAGATGAGAAACTATTTAATAAAGATGGTCATTGGAGAAGTTTCCTCCTATATCTTCTAACTTTCTGTTTTTAAATGTTTATCTGTGGTAAATAAAGCTTTTCCTCTTGCTTTCATAAAAATGTCACTGTTGCATTCTCTTACTGGTAACAGTTAAGAATGAAAACATGGTAAAAGAGACAATAAACACTTGTGAAAAACTATGGCTGGCTCTCACAATGTACCTGCGTGTGCATAATTCCTTTTGGAAACACCATTCAGAGTTTCTACTGCATCTTATGTAATTATAAACCTGTTTGAGTTTTATATTCCAAATGACTTTTACATTTTTAGGATGCTTCTTTCAGATAATAGCCACTTGGGGATTTCACGGTTGAACATACCGATGCACTGCACTTGCAGGTTGGCAGTTCACTTTAGATGATACGTATTTCTTTTGCCTCGCTGCATACTGCAGCTGGGTTGTAGGCTTGAATTGCAGTTGCCTAGAGTTTGACTAGGTCAAGGAGGGTTTTTGGGACTGCTAGGACTGCATGTGTTGCTTAAGCAGCTTTTTAGACGTGTGGGAGTACCTCCACTCCAGAAACATCCCAGGGAATTATTATAGCAATACTCCCCTCTTGCTCTGCAGAAAGCTAGCAACTTGCTGTTGGCCTACATTCACAGAAGTTTACTGTTCCCACTGTTCCTGTCACCTAGTTAACAGGTGTGGGCAAAATTCCCAAAATAACTCTTCTGCATACTGGATAGACAGAGAGAGAATTTAGCTTAAGATACAAATAACTTGCACAAAATATCTTACCTGAAACACACTCTACCTTTACTATACTTTTTTCTTACTTAAAAGTAGTAGAGGAAAATCGTGCATGCTCTGCATTATTGCTATTGTTTAGGTTCATTTATTGCAGTGTACGAGTTTCAAAGTATTTATTGCCGTGGTTTATTTCCAGGTATGTTGGCAGAGGCCAGACATCAGACCCATAAAGAGGTAAAATATTCCGAAGTACCCAATGAAATCCGGAAAGTTACGCGGCACTTTTTGTAGTGTTGCAGACCCTAACGTTCCTGCTGAATGGTGTGCCATGGCAGGTCTGCCAATTTATTCCACTCAGATTTCCTGCGTACTCACATAAATAATACATGTGAGGAGAGGAAGAAGGATTCAACTCTCTCAAGAAATACAGAAGAGAAGTGTGCCCCTCTCAGAAAAGGATTTGGGAGCACAGTATTTGAAAATGATTACAGATAGCTCAAAAGAAAAAAAAATAATGAAAAGGATCCTGATACTACTTTTGACTGAGGCTATAGGACTTAGAAGAACTCCTATGAAGGTAAAGAGAAGCAAGCATTTCTGTTTATTTTGTTGCTTTAATCCTGACAGCATCTTTTCCATTTCATATGATAAAGGCTTTAATTCTCTATAAACTTTGCTCTACTTCAGCAGAAGTACAGAAGTAGAATATTCTAAAGTAACTAGTAGGTTACATTTTTCTCATAAAGGAGAAAACATGATAGTACATGGAAACAAATATGTTCAATAACTAATAATTTTACACTCAAGTTTTAATTTTTGCAAACAGAAGCATTCAAGACTAATGCAGCAGGTAATAGCACTAAACAGAGACAAGCATTCCAGGTTAATGTTTCTTACTGTAAAATGCACTCCTTCTCTCATAGGTTTAAGTTACTTATTTAAAACACACATGCCATCTCCACTCCCCCACCTCGCACAGACTTAGAGCTATACACAGCTGTAATAGACTGTGTCTAAGAATTTCCAAGGAAAGTATGTCAAGCCCATGAACTCAATTCACATTTGGAAAATAGTTTTAAGTGTCAAGTTTGGAATGGAAATCACAATTTAAAGCCTCACAGATTCAAAGGAGGTTCCATTTCCTCTCCCCAACCCCGGTCATAGAAGGCGTTTGAAAGACTAACAAAGATTTAATATTTTACTGAGAAGAAGCAATCTGTCTCCCAAAGGTCAGAATTATCTAAAGCCTGTGATTTCCATTTAGGCTAATTTTGAGTTGCAGCTCATCTCAGGTCTTTAAAATTTGGCTGAGAATTTATCTCCATTTTTCTTCAAAGTTTTTAATCACCAGGCTTCTGAATCCTACAGCTTTTCTCACTTTCATTTCATGTGCTTTTTATATTCTATACACCAACAAAAAGACACTCTGCTGGTGAATCTAACTGCTCAGCAACTGTCTTTCATGTTTTCTCTCTTAGTTTATGTTGAAATATTTTGCCACAAATTGCTCAAAAGGTACTTTTTCATTTTTTCTTGTCTATGTTTAATGAACATTGAGAAAAAAGATGAGAGAGTAAGCCATATAGTTCTGGTCATGTAAGAAAATTTTATGAAGGCTTTGAATCATAACTATATGTTCTGGTCAAAGCTGTGCCAATGTAGGCTAACCAGTAAAGCAGTGTTTCACTTTCACTAGAATCCATTGAAGAATTTCTCAAAAATGCTTTTAGGAAGTGTAGTTGGGATACTGTTCACTGCATTGCATAAGGTACTACTCAGAGTGGTTTGTCCCAACAAGACCCTCACCTTCAACAAGCACCTTCCACCAACTGCACACTGATTAAGCTGGATATTTTTCTCATGGTGGGAAGGTTGTAACTTTTCATCTCTTTGCAGAAATATATTTTAGACCACTTAGTTTGGGTATTAAAGCTTAGTTTTGTTTTCTTAAGCATGAAACACTTAAGGAGTAGCATAAGTGTGTGAGTTGGAGCTTACCAATCTACTTAATTTGAATATATAAGCCCCTGAGTTGGACTGCTGATTGGACTACTGTCACTTTTCTTTAAACTACCCAACTTAAATAAAGTCTGGGAAATTCCTCAGATCCCAGGATATCAAACCACATACAAAAAATTTGTTGCACAGAAAATAAACCAGAGTTCAAAAACAAATGAGATGTTATTCCACAAACATTATTTAAACCACTAAACCAAAACATTAATTTGTATTAGAAACACAGTGAAGTAAAATTTCAGACTACTACAATGAAGTGATAGGAATTCAGAATGCAATTAGTAACACTGATCCTCCCACAAAGTTCCCATCTGACCAAGCAGCACCCAGTTGCATGTTAAAGACCCAAGTTTTCACCTTGAAGCTCTCTTTTCCTTTGAAAACCCAAAACTCCCTTCTCACAGCAGCTGTGCCTACACTCCTGATAATCATTGTGGGCCACTGAACCCAATTACTGCTCCTTAATAGCAACTGGTTGCTGAGAACTGGGTCTGAATTGTGTTGTGCGGAGAGAGACCAAGCTAGAGCTGAAGCTGTGGACATAAATTGGCCATGACATCTGACCTTGCAGGTTAGAGCTTGGAGCTCTGACCCAGGATCATATACTCAATGTTAGCATAGCTTTAGCAGTCTTGAAAAGAGTAAGGCGAGATTGTATCTTGTAAAGACACTTTTTTTCCCCCCGGTGTTCTAGGTAGCCATAATTCACCACAAATCCAGCCAAAACATGTAAAGAAATGTGAATTCTTTCAAATCTGGACCTTTTCAATGCACTAAAACATTGAGAACAACTCAAGCAAAACTTTGTTTTAAATATTGTCTGATACTCAGTTCTTACAGACAGGCTCAGAAAGCCAAATAAAACAGGAAAAAGAAAGGAGGGATTCCAGAGGTTACTGTGTCAACAGAGGTATTTTAATACTGATCTATGTAGCTCCTTATAAGGTACAGTATTTTTCATTAAAGAACAGGGTTCAATTTTAGTGCACTGAGAAATATATTCTCTTAGGTGTGGTATTCCTGAAAAATGTGTGCAAAGAACCAAAGTTGAATTTCAGGCCTGATTTCATGTGTCAGTACTCTCCTTTATCTCTTTGACATCATCCCATTATATATTGTTGTCATTTTGAACTTCTACCTTGAGCAGTAGTGTTAGTGTTGTCTGAATTGTTTAGAAGGGGTGAAAGTGCACCTTTAAATTTTAAATAAACAGTGTGCTAAGATGGAGCTTTAGGAATACAAAACCCAAAATATTTTGGCACAAGTTTTTATATCCTTCACCTGATTTTAAAATGTAATTATTTCTCTAAGGCATTGAATGCTGAATGGCACTTACTAAATTCTATTCATTGGTCTGGGCAATTAAATAATAAGAAATCAAGTTTGTTTATTGTAATCTCAGTTTTTATATCAGCACAAAGTTGAAAGCGTATGATCATAAAGTACTTTTGTTAGCTGGCTTGAAGCCATGAAGATTGCCTGAGTAGCAAGGAACAGAGATTAATCAGCAGATATAACCCTTTATCTTACATATATCTTTGCATGGACCCCTGGACACTGTGTATTGAACATTGTTGAAAAAAGCTAGCTGAACATTCAAACATCAACTGCTGCTATACAAACTGTAATTCAGGTGTGGAACATATTGCTACAGGATATTGACCTCTGGGACAAGTTTCCATGGGCTTAAATGGCAAATTCAGAAATTAATGGAAAATTGCAAAGGCATGACAAGTACCTGAGGTCTTCCTTAAGCAGCAGACTGGGAGGGATGTCTGAAGGAACTCCAAAAGACACATGAGTTATCCTTATTGCAAACTGAGGTAATTTAGTGCTAACGGCTGTCACTCTTGTTTGCTCCCATTAAGATTACCCTATCCCTACCAGACACCTCAGAGCCTTTTCAAAGCTCTTTCTACAAGCATAAAAGAGAAGAACATGAATGACTCAGATGGTCACAGGAGACTGTGTACACATTTACAGGTGTTACAGAAGGTGCTCCCATGTAGAAGGCCAGAAGAGACTGAGGTGGATGAGAGGCTGGAACTTAACACCTTTGCAGCCTTGGACTCTCTCTCAACCCAAAAACGGTACAAGTCAGGAGCTGATGAACTACACCATGGACATACACTTCCTTTTATAAGCAATGTCCTCCTAACTAACTCAGCAGGCTGTCTGGTCCATGGAGCACCCTGGTTTCCCTCTGTCTGGCAAGAAGCCTCCTTGTGTGAGAGGACACAACCTTTTGTAGGTTGGAAGGAACCTTTGAAGGTCATCATCTGCAAAGGGAGCCAGCTGAGATTCTGAAATGATCCACTTTCACTAAAGCGGACGCAGTTTATCTCCTTTTGAAATTTCAGCATTTCTGGATGAAAGATTTAAATTTTCTAAAAACAAGGAGGGTTATTGTTCATTTCCTCCTCTTCTTGTAAGATTCATCACTATATTTTTGTATGTTTTTCCTCTTAATTTGAATGCATTTTTTGAACTTAAGTCTTTTGTGAAAGAAAATCCCTAAACCTCGCCTCTAAATCTTTTATCTCAATTTTATTGACTTATTTTGTTCTAATACATGACTAAATAATTTCCTTCAATATTTACACAATAGAGAAGAGTTTAGAGATGTCAATGAAGCTGCTATTCTCCAGGTAACGGTGATTTGGGTTTTTTTTTTTCTTTAAGCTTTTCACAATTTGTAAGATCATTGGCCAGCAACAGATTCTCCCACTCTCTCTTTGTGACCCATTCAATTACCCTCAGCTTTAAGTAGATAAGAGGAAAAAACCTAAAACAAACTTAATTTTGTTCTGCTGAGGGGCCATGAAGGCAACAGTTCCTTGGGGGCAATAGCACAGCGGTCTTGGTCTATCTCTGAAAAGCAAGTGTTGCTGAGCTGTTGCAGATACAGTCTGTCTCCTACCAAAAACTCAGAATTACAGTAAGCATCCACTCCACCAGAGATGAATTTATATATTTTTTTAACATAAGAATGCAAACAACTCCACAAAGTGTCATACACTTAATAAATTTTTCAGAAGTTAATTCTGGGGAGGTTCTAACAAACATGCAAGGATTTCAATGATTTATTAATATAAATGCTGTCTTGCTTTTTGGCATAGTGTTTCCTGTGTTGCAGATTAAGTATTTCTCCGTAGGGATCTGTGAAACAGGAGGACAGGTCCATGAACATTTGTGTTTCTTTTAGGCACAGGACAGCACACAATTAGTAATTCTGAGGCTTTGGCCTGAGCACTGACCAGGACAGTATTTCAAAGAGAAGGACTAAAGGTCTAAGCTAAGGTAGAGCTCCTAAGTACACCCCTGCCAGGGGTTTCAAGGAGCTTTTCAGGTGGAGCAGGTGTAAATTTCAGTCTTGGACACAAAATGCCTTTGGATCTCTGGATGCAGTTAGATTTGTTGAAGATATCAGGTGGCAGTACTGCAAGTATTATACCTGTCTCTTCTAAAAATAAAAATTCCCTGTAAAATATATATTTCCCTGTAAAAGTTGCTGCACTGACTGATTCAGGTTTTTGCAGTGACTGTTTCCCTGGCCCTCTCACTAGAAGGGGAGAAATTCAGGGAGCTGGTAAGCCCAAACCAGTTAGGACAGTAAGTTGTGCAGGTTTTACATACAAATCTGAAGTCAAAGGGAGATGGCCAATCTCTTTTCAGTGGTCTGTGGGGACAGGACAAGGTTACAAGTTGGACCACAGGAGGTTCCGCACCAATGTGAGGAAGAGCTTCTTCATGGTAAGGGTGATGGAGCACTGGAACAGGCTGCCTGAGGGGTTGTGGAGTCTCCCTCTCTGGAGATACTCAAGACCTGTCTGGACACGTTCCTGTGTGACCTTCTCTACGGAACCTGCTTTGACAGGGGGGTTGGACTCGATGGTCTCTCAAGGTCCCTTCCAACCCCTACTATTCTGTGAAATTCTGAGAAATTTGGGATGAAAGGCTGGAAAACAGCCTTGCAGAAAGTAATCTGGGGGCTGGGTTGACAGCAAGTTGAGTGAGTCAACAATGTGCCCTGGAAGCCAAAAAGGCACACCATAGTTAGCCTGACAAGGAACGAGATTGTCCCACTCTGTACTACATTTTTGCGGTCTCACCTCAAGCACAGTGGGCAGTTTTGGGCACCTCAGTGTAAAGAAGGCCACCGAACCATTAGGCTGTGTTCAGGGGAGGGTGACCAAGATGGTAGAAGGCCTTGAGGGGACAATTTACAAGGTACATCTGAGGTCACTTGGCTTGTTCAGCTTGGAGGAGAGAAGGCTGAGGGGTGACCTCATGGCAGCCTACAACTTCCTCAAAGGGAGCAGTGGAGAGTGAGCTCCTGACCTCCTCTCTCTGGTGACTGACCAGTCATGACATGACTGGTCATGACAGTCAGGACATGAGGAAATGGAATGAAGCTGCATCAAGGGATGTTCCATTTGGACATTAGGGAAAGGTTCTTCACTTAGTTGTGACTAGCCACTGAAACAGGATCTGCAGGGAAGTGATCACAGCATTCAGAGTTCAAGGAGTGTCTGGGGGACATTCTTAGTCATATGGTTTAGTTTTAGGCAGTCCTGTGTGAAGCCAGGAGTTGAACTTTATTATCCTTATGGGTCCCTTCCCACCTGAGATGTTATGATTCTATATGACTCTAGGAGAGTGCCACAAGGGAGATGATGAAAGAGAGAAAGGGAGGAACACTGGTACAGTCCCCCATGAAAGAGCAGCAAAGGCGAAAAAGACAAATTTCAACGTGGTACAGATTTTGCTAAAAGTGTGTCAACCCTGTACAGTTAAATAGTTAATTCTCCTATGAAATACTAGCTTATCTGCTGTGAGAATAAAGTCTGATTATTCACAGGTGTAAAGTTAGGGACTTAGTATTAAACTTTGGTTTAAGCCTCTGGTTTTAAGTCAAATACACACCTTTCCTTTAACTCAGTTGTACCCGAGTGGTCTGAAAACCTAATGTGTCTCCTGCAAAGCCATCCACATTGTTCCTTGGTATGCTGACGTGTACAGAAATTGATTTGCCTTAAGCCATCTAACCTCAGGACAGAGCGTTGAGTTTGTTATCATTATTTAATACTTATCTAAATTTTGGATTTAAAAGGATATTTAAAAAAGATACAGCATCATTGCTGAAATGTCCTAAGAAGGTTTTAAATGGCCCTATTTACTCAGAGAATCAATAGACCAACTTTTACTTCCCCTTGTAGTGCTGCTGGCATTGTAATACTATGTATATAATTCCTCCAAAAGCACCACATAATGTTATTTCAAATAAAAATAAAACATAGTTAAAAAAGTAATTTTAATTATTTATTGATATAATTAAACTGTATTAATGCGCTTTATTATCCATATTAAAAATTCACAAGGATTTTCATCCCTTTCATCTTTATTAGATGTGTCATAACTTGTTATGTATTTTCATGAACTATTGATGAATATGAAATGCTCAAAAGCATTTTTCCTTTTAGCTATAATGACTATATGGGGAATATATTAATATTTGAACAAGCAGTTATATTTGCTAGTTAGTATAATTTCTACTATTTTTTCTTAGCACGTAGTGCAAAGGCAATACATAATCCCTAATACATAAAGCCTGTATATTCTTGTAGATTAAAAAAATCTTCTAAGCAGTATATACCATATTTACCTATGACGCTTTATCTCATAAAAGTAATAATATTTTGATAATAAAGTTTGCAGAAGGCATTGAACACATTGGTAAACACTATGATGAAATAGGCAGCAGCTTCAGTGCTAAAGACACATTCACAAAGAAGTTGAGCTTTTGCATGAAAAAACTTACATGTCCTCCCTCCTATGCTTTGGTATTCACTCCTTTAACTTAAACTCATCTTTTGGAGATTTAGGAGCATTTTTAGAATTTGGAATATAGGCCAACCAGCATAATGCTAGTAATTTGAGTTTCTGTTATTTTGGTGAGTTTTATTGCTAGGGTTTTTTTTATCCTTTCTTATTTTATAATCTGGATATTGAAATAGTGGTATGTCCACTGATATGTTAAGAGATCTAAAATGTTTGTGCTGATAAGATTTTCATTGAAAACTAGTAGGACTTGCATTCCTAAATCATTCAAGTGCTTTGGGAAAACCAATCCTTTTAACTGCCTAAATGGAGAGTGTGACCGTAGATTATTCATAAGCATTAGCATTTTTACCTAGAAACTGGAAAAAAAAACCCACAAAATCTATTTAGAAAGCAGAAGTAATTATGCATCATTAACACCAAGGCAATTTGGTTTCTAAGTTACAAGAACTAAGAGAAAAAAATGAAATAGAATTGGAATTGGAGTCCTCAGACAACAATGTTCTTCACCACTCAACACAGATTTATTTGCAGATCAGCTGTCTTGTTTATGGGCAGATCCCGAGTTGTGCTAGGAGTTTCCATAAATGAAACACAGGAGTAGTCACTGCTTATGGGAAGAAGAGCTAAGGCGTTGCCTAACCACCTGCAGTACCAAGCACTTTTTTTAAGGGGCCATTTTACTTCTTTGCTTCTAGATGTGTTGCAAAATTCAAAAGGAATATCCTCACATTTATGTCATTAAAATCTACATTCATAATTTAAACACAGCAGTGAAAAGCAGTAGTGCATGAGGTTTTGAACTTTTACAAAAGCTCATACTGATTGGAATTAAAATAAATAATTTTAACAATGAATTAAGTCTCTGACCTGAATTGTTCCATACTGGTGTAGGGAAATACAGGCAAAAATAAAAGGAAGAAATTGGAAAATCGTGCCATTGAGAAGATGGGAGTGTTGAATTCTATAATTGTCTGGCATTGATCTTGTATGATGAAGCAGTTCTGTCAGTCATTTTAAAGGCTATCATGCTTTGCTTGGCTTGTAATCTTCCAACACAGCATAAAGCAGTCAGAACTAGCTGCTAAATTTAACTATAGAATTAATAAATAAAAAAGTACTGTTTGACCTTTCATCTCTCAAATTTTTATGATAGCATTCTCTTTGTTTTTCTCTTGGAAAAAAAAAAATCTCAGTGCAAACTTAATTAATGGGAAAAAACCCCAAACCAACCAAGAAAAATAATACAGTTACTAGGCAAAAATTATGCTAGAAAGTGAGCAGTAACATCACTCAGAAACTCAGAGAGTAAACACAAGACTAGAATCTAGTTCTCCAGGGCAGTAAAAGCTGTCTTTTAGTTTTTCCCTGTCTTGCAGGCTCCTGTCTTACTATTCTGAGTTCAGCAAAAGAATTCCTTCAGACAATAGCCTCTTTCATTGTTTAGATATGTTTTATCTACAGATCTGTTCCATTGTGCAGTGAACAAGGCAGAGATCTTAAAGAAAAATAGTAAATCATAAAATTATTAAAGATGGTATCATAAGCCACAGACCTAAGAGCCAAATTAAGGGGGCACAGACATTGCTATTTAGATATTTTGGAAAAAAAAGAACATTTATTTTACCAAGTGAAAATTTTGGCTATTTAATCAGTTGTGTGTTATTAGTAATGGACTGAAAATTATTGGCTAACTCTCTTAGGCTAAATAAATACCCTCTGTCTTCTACAGACTATCCCAAAAGAGAATAAGTATTTTTCAAAATAAATTCACTCTTGGGAGGGAATCCGCTCTCTGGATTCACAATGAAAAGATGCTGCTGCAACTGTTTCATTCAAAACATAAAGCACAGCTCCCAGAAGACCGTATTTAGAAGCAGAAAATACTTAAAGCATCAAAATCAAAAGTACATCAAAAGGCAAATGGCAACCTATTTGTCATGGCAGCCTATCAGTAACCTAATTGCATGACAGATTCATCCAAAGGAAACTTGAAGGATGCTAACAGAAGTGTCTGATGGGAGTCTTTTGGGAGACAGACGCCACTTTTGGAAAAATAGACTTTATGGATAGAAATTGGACTCACTGTGATTGTTGTCCAGAGATAAGATAGCTAAAAATATGGTTGGGTGTTGTACAAACAGAAGCCAATTTCTTCAGCAGTGGCAGCAATTTAACAATATGTCAACTGGGAGAATATGATGGCAGTATAAAGCCTCCCAGACTCTTTTTGGAGAAGAAATCATGAGGACTTCACTCAGCCATTTAATTTTTAAGAGCAAAAAAAAAAATCTAGAACTTTTTGCCTGTTTTTACAAATGCAGTGAAGACAGCGCATGCAGTCTGTAAAGGGCTTTAGGATCCTCTAACCTGAAGACATAAATGCAATTTTACTAAGGAATTATACTTGTTCAATAAAATTATCTTACCTTAGTCATTTGGCTATTATCAAAAAAATTGTTTTGTTTCTGTTTATGTTACACATACAGCTACCTGAGTTGCTATTCAATTAAATGCCAGCAATTATTCCGTGACCTCATCTTTATCATTATCATTTTCCCCAACAGATGAATTCTCAGAAATCTCAGCGGGATGATGAATCAATGTTTGGAAACTTCTCAGTATATCTTTTTTAGGCACAGTGAATACCATAAAAAGTTGTACGAGAAGATATGTCCCTGGCTGTTCATTAAAGCACCGGAAAGGAGCTGAAAGTTGGTATTTGAAAACTTCATTTACATTGTAGTTTACTAATCGCTCCTTATGAAAAAATCCACAAGGCAAAAGATGGGCAGGGTTTGCCCTCCTCTTTTCAAGAGCACAGGGATTAAGGAAAACTATGCAACAAGGTAGATTGACTGGAATTAGTTAATTTTGAACATGCATATTCTTGTCCCTCAGTCAGACTTCAAAGGCCTGAAACAAACATTTACATGTAGCTGTGAAGTGAGAAAGAAAATATGGATAAAATGGGGTCACTGACTGGGCTGGCTGCCTTTGCAGAGAAGGAGGCTCATCATAAGTGGGATGGTCTGGGAGCTACATATGTTAATTGATCAACCCCTGACGTGTACCTGGCAGGATGTATCTGGTTGCTGCTAAGTCCTGGAGGCTGTGTCACTGCATTACATTTTTTGTGACTTCTGTGTAGGATCTCCCACTCCAACTCTTTCAACCCATGGTTGAAACTCCTCGCATGGAGTGTAAAAGTACAGCCCTTAATCCATGATCAGAAAAAGAGGAAATATCCCATGCCTACAAGAGATGAGGAATCTTTTTAGTCATGTAAGAGGAACTGAAGCTTGTCGCTGAGAATTTATCTGAAATCCAATTCACCCAACTTCTAAGCACTAGCATAAATTGTTTAAATTGGTTTCCACAGAGCCCACTGTATCCTGCTACCATGTGCTTTCTGACAGCAGGTTTAATTTGCCTGGAAATCGAAAAGTACAATCCACATCCTTTCTGCAATGCAAAACATTGTGCATATTTAATGAGCTAACATTTTATACTCTTACTGTGTAAACAGCACCTTTAAGGTTGATTGAAATATGATTTAAATGTAAATCTTCCCCCACACTGTTTTTTATCTTTTAAAATAGCATTAAATACACTTTATAACTATTCAGCCTAGTGCATTCCCTAGCAAAAGTGAGATAATTAAATATATTTTTACTGTAAAATTTCCTAAGACTACTGCATTTTCTGAGCAGATGCAGCAGTATATATTAAAGCACATCAGAGTCTATTCCCTTTGTTGCAACAGAAGATGAAACACAGACATGACATTCGATAGCAAGACTTGGTTGAGGTTGACTTCTCTGCATCCTGCTCTAACTTTGGAGTGCAAAACAACTGAAAAAAACCCCACCCAACCAAGAAACCCAAAGTAATTCTGAGTGAACAAAGCAAGGCTTTGGCATATGTTCACTCAGCGGTGGGTACAGCTCAGCACAGTTGTTCTTCTGAAAGTGGTATTCATGGGAGGTAGGGCACCATGTTTGTTTTCTTCCCCTAAAGTTTGTGCCTAATGTTTAACCTTTCCAAAAGTCTGCCTTGGAGCTTTTGGAAGACAGACAATTACATATAAATGAAACAAAATTACTCCCTGCATGTTACTTAGGGTATCAGTTACATCCCCCACTTGGGAGCTTGAAACAAACAAATCAGCACAGTCATGACTGAAGCCCTGAAAACCCAGCACCTGGAATGCAGAATCCCCTTTTCTTTTTCCCATTGCACCTCTACAGACTGGTCTTACTGGAGAAGGCACACAACTTTGTCAGAGGCTGTGAACAGTCTCCCAAGCGTGAAGTAAAACAGGCACCTTACAGGTAGTCTTGCAATCCTTTGCTACTTCAGATATGCATATTTGCAGTTTCAGCATTTTTCTTCTGTTAGATACCTCTTATTAGATTTGGCCTTGAAAATTTTCCTAGAGATAAATGAGTATTGCAAAATAATTGATAGTATTTTACTGCTATCACGGATTTTAAGAAAATATAAGTATAATGTAAAAAGAAATTGTGCCCTAAATCCTACTGGAATAAATATAATTCTTAACAATAGTCTCAGTACTTTTTCTGATTCTGTCAGCTTCTGTGAACATTTTCCTTTTTGTAAAGTAAACAGAAGATATGTGTCACTATAAAGCAGTTTCTCATTACTTTTGGGTATGGAGGAGCATAAAATATCAGCCACCGGCTTCAGTAATGATTGCACACTGTATATAAGCACAAGGAATAGAAAAACAGATGCATTGCTGACTTTGGAACAGGTTGAACAGTTAAGAGAAGGAACAGATACCAAAACACACATCAGTGGCATGGCCTTGCAATAAAATAAGCAGAAATAAATAAACCTCTTCAAAGAATATTTTATAAAGATCTTTCCTGTCAGTTTTAAGAGACAAACATAAAGAGCATGTTCGGTTTTTCCCCTTCCTCTTGCTCCTTTTCAGCTCGATCCTTTCAGGCTTTCCAGAGATGTTCAGCATTCCTGTAAGCCTTCCTAGAACACTTTGTACTGAACACTGCACCCACAGGCTTCTTTTGCTCACATCTGCCAGACTCAGCTAGAGTTTTGGGATGTCACCGTTTCCACCCCTTCAGCAAAGAGTAATTTTCAACACTTGGCTTATTACTACCTCTAAGTTAACATACAATAGAGAGCACTAAAATTCTTCATACAAAATCTAATAAATATTATTTGAAGACATAACACAAGGTATTCAATTAACAAATATAGCAGAAACAGGATTCAAAAGTCCCTTGAAATAATGCTGCAGATCTGTAGCTAAACGTGTGGGAATATTGAAGAGATCTTATCTAGGCGAGTGGGAGGTAAAAGGTAGCTTTTCTCCAGGCAAACAAACTACACAGCAACATGGGTGTTAACACCCACCTGAGTGGGTAGATCCTCCCAGTGAGGAGCCCTGTGGCACTATGCATCGCCCAGGGTGGTGACTGCCAAGAGAGGTGCTCAGTGCACAGCACCTCAGTGGCAGGACCTGCTGCTCCTGCTTCCTGCTCTGCTGCCCAGCCTGGACATGACAACCACCACTGATGAATGCATCTCTATACTGCCCCACTGACCATCAAGCATCGCGTTTTTACCATTTGCAGTCTAAAAGGCCAAATGCATTCTGTGTGGGACACAAGCATGTGACAGAAAGGCAAAAGTAAGCTGGGTGTGACTCTCTGCATGGAAATCAGCTGGAGATTTGCTACTGGATGCAGGGAGATTTGCTACTGGATTCAGGGTTATTAGATGGACTTCTAGGCTCTCCAAGGATACATCAGGGTTCCATCTGCAGTGCATGCACAGACTGGCGCAGATCTCAGCTAGCTTGGGTGACCATTGAGCTACAGCCACAGCACTCAGTGGGGGTAACTTAGTCAAATGCAGGCTGTGGGAGAGGCATACATCCTCCCAGTACAGATACATTTCTATGAGGACATTAATCTTGTTCTAGAAGCCAAAACATTTGTTCAATGATGAGAGTCCTGATCATGTTAGGTTAGGACACTCAGGTGCTCCTTCCAAATTTGAATTCAGATCCTCAGTTTACAAGTAATCTAATCTAATACAAAGGAAAACTTCTAGGCAAAACAAATAAATGTTGGCATGTGATCAGAAGAGCCTCACTACTGACTCTTTGGCCAGAACTCTAGTACTGTGAATAAGCAGGTACCAAACCCCACATAGCTATTCAAGTTATTGGATGTAGAATTCCCAAGTTTTTTTTACAAAATGTATCCAGAAATTCTTCCAAACCTCCTCTGGAAGAACTTGTTTCCATTTGATAAAGATGAATTAACTCATGTCAATAAGGGATTTTAAAATTACAAGTGTTACAGATGATTTGGGTGGGGAAAAAAAAAAGAGACTTATGCTTATTTGCTTTGGCTTTCTGAAAGATAACCAAAGGTCTTATTTTTAATCTATTAAAAAAAACCCAATAACCTTAAAATATCTTGCTGCATTATTTGAAAATATATGTGATAATTACATAGAGAATACCATTCTTCTTTTGTTAACTGAAAGTAAGGATCAAAGTAATACGTAATTTGAGGTCCAGATGCTTTCTAAATGAAGAAACATTTTTTCCTGTTGAAAAAGCTCAGATTTATGCAGATAGGTATCAAAACCATTAATAGAATTACATGCATAAATCCTTTCATTTGAACAGGACTCTACAAACTATGTAGATTTAATGCAATTTTTGGCTTATGAAATTACAAAGAATTTTTTAAAAGAGATCTTTACTCGTGAGAATTTAGTACATTTTGTTTGTTACACAAATCGGATATATCTATTTAAAGAACTTCTCTAGTCTCCTCTCCCATAAACATTATTCCATGGCAGGCTGAAGGAAACATGTTTGAGCAAAAGTGGTATTTAAGAGCTTGCTGTTCAGTGACTGCTAAAAAATCAGTCCCCACCCCAGTGAGAAAGCCCCTGTTTCTTTTACCTTGGGTGCTTCTAAAGTGTCCCCTGCAGAGCAAAAGCTCTTAGAGGTCTGATTTTTCATCATAGTTGGAAACCGCAAATAGGATCACATCGCAGCGATTTAAAACGTGCAACATAGATTAGGTCCTTGTGGTCTCACAGAAAGAAAAGAAAGCTGCACTGCTTTCTTCTGTCTGAGGCCATTGATTTACACCCTCGGGAGTCAAAAAGAGGTAGGCAGAGGGCAGGAGGGTGTCCTGTGAGCTCGTTTTTTTACAACTTCTCTTGCTCTTGTTCTTTTTATCCAAGCAACAACAAAAATTAGGGCACTAGGGACCTATCATCAATAAATGAACTTTCATCCAACTCATGCCTAAATGACAACTATTTTTAATTGCTGAAGGTATCACTGTGTTTTTCCCTGTAGACTGACAAATGCACAGCACAGGGGGTTGGATTAAATTACCAGTCTTGTGTACAGTAATTGCAAGCAACATATACTTTTTTTCCTTGGAAATCTATTAGTCCAGACAATACTGAAGAGTTTTTAACTAAATCAAAACCTTAAAACACGAAAATCTACTAAGTGCCAATATCAGTTGAAAATTAAATATTTCTGCCTTTTTATATAAAATGCAGACTTGGTCTAACATCTTGTTCCTTCTGCTTTGTTTCTCTGATAGGTGGGGCTCTTCACACAAGAGCACTAAACCAGGTTTTTCATGGGTCTTGACTCAAGCCTGAAGAGATGTTTGTAGGAATTTTCATGCAGACAGTCTTCAAATGCTGTTCTACCATTACTTTTTCCTCATATAAATAATTTTATGATACTGCCTACAGCCTGGGCTCTGGCTTTGAAGTATGTTATGCAATGTCATGTCCATTTGACAAGGTTTTATTAACTGGACAGCACAGGGCTCAATAAAAATACAAGAAAACCGGAGTTTCCCTGGTATGCTAATGTAATTGTGCTTTTTGCTGTGGGAGATTTGGGAAGGTAGATTATAATACAGTCATCCCTTTCCCTGCACTGCTATCAAAGCACAGCTGTTCTGATACCTCATATGCCAAACAGATTTATCTTTTATTTGCACTCAGAAAAAAAAAATAACACAAGACACCACTCCTGTCATTCAGTATTCAACTTCATGGAAAATGGCTTTTCAGCTTTAGTGAATAAAAGATCTTTCCAATATACTCAAAATCTGACACCGGCAGAGCTTCCCAAAGGAAGCCTGGCATCTGCTTCCACCGAGATACACAACTCTCAACCCTATAAAAAGCTGCAAAACGCAGAGCAGGGTGCAAGCATACCATCAAAAAGTAAGAAACACATAACTAAACAACATCTCTTTTGTGTCTGTGACTGGCACAACCATGATACAGTTTTTCACTGATGTTCAGTACTGGGGGTTTTTTTCCATTTTGCCTTTTCTTTTACCAGATTCCTGGTTCTGCCTCTTTTAAACTCTCCACATGTGCCTGCAGAAAGCGAGAAAAAATATATTCCTCCACCACCTAATCCATCTGAGACTCTGGTCCTATTAGAAGGCAAAAAATTGCTTCCTCATCACTGTTAACCTCCTACTTTTCCCTAGAGAGAAGGAAAAAATACTCCTGATCTGCAGAGCTGCTAGTTTGCTTTTGTCTGTACATCCTTGACCAGAAAGGACATGAAGAGGCTGAGGAGGAGTACTTTTATTTCTGCCCTTTCTTCCTTGGGCCTCTTTGCACCATGCTGCCTTGCAAAAGGAATCACACCGGTTTATGAAGAGCCCCAAACCAGCTCTTCCTTTCTCAGAGACAATGGGAATAAAGGCGATGCATCTGGATGATCAGGGTCCAACTACACCCTGCAATGGACAGTTTGCAGTGGCTTCCAAGGCAAAGCCAAATGAGGGACAGCTGGATGAAAGCCCTGGAAGACAGGAGAGGGTTGGCCCAGGGCATGCCCTGCCAAGTGGAGAAGAGACAGTGTGTGCTTCATTCATTGTGACTTAAGGGCTGAGATCAACAGGTCTCAGTGACCTTAGGTCTTCAGTGACCTAAGCCTGGTGCCATTTTGTGCAAATACAACATGGAGACAATGCAGTAAACAAGGAAACTGTGTGTAGGAGTGGCAGAAGTTTCAGAGCAAGATTTTCCTAAACCGAACTTGAAAATTTACTGTAGTCACACAAGTTATAATTAAACTACTTTGGGCCTTGTATCAGATACTCACATCTATTTTGAGTGGGGATGGTTTGACCAGCACAGGTAAACACACACGTGCTTTAAGTCACCAACTCCAGAGGGAGAACAACAACAATTTTCTGCTCTTCAGGAAGGTCAGGGTAGCTAGTCCACCCTGGTAGAATAAGACTTTCTCTTTGAAAGAACTAATGAAGAAATATTTTTCTTTTGTATTGGGTTTTTCTAGCAAGATTTTGGTAGAGGGGAAGCTACAGGGGTGGCTTCTGTGAGAAGCTGTCAGAACCTTTCCCTTGGTCTGACATAACCAATTACAGCTGGCTCCAAGATGTACCCGCCACTGACCAGTGCCTCTGGGATAACTTAGTTAAGATTGGGAGAAAAAAAACAGACACCAAAGGCAGCTGCAGTCAGGGAGAGGAGCAAGAACTAATGAAAGAAACAACCCTGTAGATATCAAGGTCAGACAAAAAGAGGGGGAGGAGGTGCTCCAGGCACCAGAGCAGAGATTCCCCTGCAGCCCGTGGAGAAGTCTGTGGCAAAGCGTGCTGTCCCCCTGCAGCCAGTGGGGAACGCCACACTGGGTCAAGTGGATGCCCAAAGCACCGGGCAGGACCTGTGGACCTGAAAGGAGCCCATGTTAGAGCAGGTTTGCTGACAGAACCTGTGACCCCATAGGGGACCCACATTAGAGCAGTCTGCTCCTACAGGTCTGCACCCCATGGGAGGAACCCATGTCGGAGCAGTTTGTGAAGAACTGGTCTGGGGGAGGGGCCCAGGTTGGAGACGTTCATGGAAGACTGTCTCCTTTAAGAAGGACCCTACACTGGAGCAGGGAAAGAGTGTGAGTAATTCTCTCCCTGAGGAGGAAGGAAGCAGCAGAGACAATGGGATGAACCAGATGAGGTTCAGTAAAAGCAAGTGTAGGGTCTTGCACCTGGGAAGGAACAACCATAGGTATCAGTACAGGCTGGGGGATGACCTGCTGGAGAGGAGCTCTGCAAAGAAGGACCTGGGGGTCCTGGTGGATGACAGGTTGGCCATAAGCCAGCAGTGTGCCCTGGTAGCCAAGAAGGCCAATGGGATCCTGGCCTGCATTAAAAAGAGCGTGGCCAGCAGGTTGAAGGAGGTGATCCTCTCCCTCTACTCTGCCCTGGTCAGGCCTCACCTGGAGTACTGTGTCCAGTTCTGGGCTCCCC